>CAKAOH010006243.1:453-15534 GCA_916701665.1 Sebastiscus tertius
ATATATACACACACACATGGTGGCGTTAGATACGAAGCACTCTGGAGCTCTGAGGGACTCATGCTGTGGATATCGATGTGTGTGGATCACAGACCGGATATAAAGATGGACGACATGCCGGCTCCAGTAAAGTGAAGCCAGAACATCTGGAAGGCCCCCTGCTGGCCGGCTGCAGTACAGCTCATAGAGCCGGTTAAATAAAGAAATACATGTTTCTGTCATTTTAGGTAGTACTCGTTCATTTTCTGATCAGTTTGGTTTCAATTAGTTATTGATGCTGCGGCTCCACCCCCCCGATCACTACTGCACAAACTCTGAGGAGGAGGAGACACGTCGTCCATCTTTATATCCAGTTTATGGTTTAACGTAACAAAGCTATGAATTGTGGGTAATTTTGTACAGTGGGAGGAAGTGGCGACACGTTGTCCATCTCTATATAGTACTTATATATAAGTATATATATAGTACTCATTCTGGAGTATTTCATCTAAACAGAAATATAAAATATGATAAGATGAGCTGGAGATAATAATAATAATAATACTAATAATAATAATAATAATGCTTTGTCGGGTATTTTATGTACAATTTACAGTCAAAAGATTGTTACTAAAACAAAGCTAAATGATGGTGCTCATTACTCGACCTGCTGGTGCAGATATGATCCTTCGTGGCAGCTTGTTGCATGTAAACAGTCACCGTTTGGTCCAAAGAGCCGGCCCGTCTGCAGAGAAGAGCATTCTGTGACGGCTCCAGGTTCTATACCTCGTTCCCTTCATAAGTCATGAGTAGCCCTTTTTCCTCTGGATGCTTCTTCTACCTGAAGTCTGTTCTCTTTGGCTCTCGTATGAACTCCAGGTCTCAATACGGAAGAGCATCCATGAAGATTTTTTCCACGATCGGTGGCGGAGGAACCAGATCTTCTAGTTTAAGGTAGAAGATGCGCTGGAGGCCCTGAGTGCACAGAGTCCGGAGCTCCGGCAGCTTCCCGAGAAGTCTGGACAAATAATTCGGCCGCAACGAGTCGGAGCCGCAGCCGGAGATGTGATCTTTGAGGCAGGTGATGAGCTGGTTCTGGAGGTCCTCCACACGTCTGGGCTCCTTCAGACCGTGTCGGTCTGCAGAGGAGTCAGAGAGACGCTTTATTATCTGGACTTTATACAACACACACTGATGACTGATTACTAGGATTCATCACGTTTTAATCTAATAACTTCCTCTCCAGGTTGGATCGATCCACAAACATGAGCTGGTATTAAGAAGGAAACTCAGCTGGTGCTGTCAGAACAGAGTTAATGCTGCTGCGCTGGAACAACGGCTTTAAATGTGAAGCTGCATTGTGGTTCTGTTCAGTCTGCTGTGATATATTCTGCTCTATACAGAACTCAAGGTCGAGTTACATTCTGTCACACCTGTTGTGTCAATCCTGTGTTGTATAACTGCCTCGTGTTGTCTGCACCAGTGAAACCAGAGTCCTACAGATCAGAACCTCATAGAACCCCACTGAGAAACACCTGAACTCTCCCTTTAACCTCCATCTACTGTAGTAACACACTGACTCTGGATCAGAACCTCATAGAAGTGGCTTAAAGGATGACTGGACTGACTTACCGGTGATGATGACCAGGGCTGTGAGGCAGGAGAAAGAGGAAACGTCGAGCTTCATGCGATGGAGACTTTGAGAAAACTCCAAGATGGAGTCGATCCAGTCCCCGAAGCCTCGGACGCACTGCGTCTTGTGAAGCACGGCGCCGTTACAGAAGATGAGCTTGTCCATTTCAGGATTGGAACTTTAAAAGAAAAAATAACATAGTTTGTTGATGTTTTATCCAAAGGCATGGTTCTGTGGTTCCACCCTCACTGATCCTCCGACCACCTGAGCAGGATCAGATACAACGGAGCCGCAACTGATGATTGTTTTCAGAATTGATTGATCTGCCAGTTATTTTCTAGGTTTATCGTTTTGGTCTATAAAATGACAGGAAAATAGATAAAATAGAAGAGGGTGTGGGAATATAATTTGTTTATACAATTATTTCTGTGATTTATTGGATTGTGTACAGAATACCAATAAAAACAAAAATAGAGAAAAATGCCCATCCCAGGCATCACAAAGTCTGGGGCGATGTCTTTAAATGTCTTGTTCATCAGTCTAAAACCCGGAGATATTCGGTTTGATGTGTTATGAAACAGGAAAGCAGGAAATCTCCATATCTGAGAGGCTGAAGGCGTTTACCTGCCATCTCTGCTCAAAAAATCACCTAACTGATTGGTTGACGGTCAAGATGGTTGCCATTTATTTTTCTGCTGACCGACTGATCTATTAGTTGACTGATCGATTAGTTGACTGATCTATTAGTTGACTGATCTATTAGTTGACTGATCGATTAGTTGACTGATCGATTAGTTGACTGATCTATTAGTTGACTGATCGATTAGTTGACTGATCTATTAGTTGACTGATCGTTGCAGCTCTATTGTATAAAGAATATACAGCCTGCACCCTTTTTGTCTAAGGCATCAGGAGAATGACCCGTAGGCCTCCAGGTGTTTAAAGGGACTGTTTGTAACTTCTTCCACGTATAAATCATTGCTGGTCGGTGTCTCATGGTCGCTCGCGTGTGGCTACGATGTTCAGACTCAGACTCCAACACAAACTACAGTGAAGCACCAAAACCTCTTGGTTGTATCTAGTGAAGCCCGTCTGTTAAACAGTGTTGGCCGCGGTTGGAGGACGCGGGGGAGACCGTAGAAACAGGGCTCCGCAGAGAGAAACGTTATCGTCTCCGACCAAAGCTCCGGCGTCTCCCCCGTTCCCTCCGGCTGCGGTCGGGAGGCCGAGGCGGGAAAAGCCACCACTAGGATCAGCAGTGATTCATGGAGAGACCTTGGTCTGGTCAGCTAACATTACTGCCAAGCAGCTGAACTCTAGAGTGATGTTGTGCTTTTAGCTGACGTGTGTCTCCTCACTGTGTTGAGTGATGCTCCTTCATGTCTATGTAGAGCGAGCACAAGGCCAGCAACAGGACGCTGACTTTAGTTGACTTAACGGACACAGGTGAAGCTGTTAACAACACATTAGGATTCTTACAAACAGTCCCTTTAATAAACATAATGACGTTGTTGTACTCACCGATATGCGAGACGCAGGATAAAGAGTTCGACAAACGCAGATTCCATCAGCAGTTCCTGGTCTTCCGAGCAGAACTCAGAGAAACCCGGGATGCTCTTGGCCCACTTCCTGATGGACTCCATGGAGGACGTGAGCAGCTCGTAAAACCTTCTGATGTCACTGGCGTCCACTTTCTGGTTCGGACTGACTTCTTCTGTCTCGTCGTACTGAAATTGCAGAGAAGTTTAAAACAGACGCCGAAGCGGGACATCAGATATTCCCAGAGGATAAATAAAGAGTGGTTTTGTTTACCTCGGAGTAATCCAGTCTCCCAACGCCGGGGTTTGAGTCGATGTGCGCTCTCACAAGAGAAGCGATCATGCTCACTGGAGAAACCGCGGTCGTCACGTCCTGCTGGGCCACTTTAGGCTTGGAAGGCAGTCGACCTCTTCGTCCTTTCAGGCTGTCCGTTCTCACAACTGGAAAACAAGTAAGTTCAGTTAGCGTCAGTTCATCGTCAGCCTCCTGATTCTACACCAGTCATCTGCTCTTAACTCACCTTCCCTCACCATGCCCACGACCAGACACTTCTGGAAACGGCAGAACTGGCATCGGTTCCGCCTCCTCTTGTCCACGGGACAGTCTTTGTTGGCGAGGCAAACATACTTGGAATTTTTTTGTACTGTACGCTGTAAAATGAAAAGAAGAAATACTTTAAATGTGTCTCAAAGACTGACAAGGAAACATTCAGTCGTCTTTGTTTGGAAACAGATCATATTACCTTGAAGAAGCCTTTGCATCCCTCACAGGTGCGAACCCCGTAGTGCTGACAGGAGGCGTTGTCTCCACATACGGCACAGCAGCCCTCGTTTCCACCGGGACTCTTCGATTTGGGAGAGAAGCTCCCATCCAGCTGGTCGGTGCCGTCGAGGCTGCGTGCCTGCTCCATCGCCACGGTGGGGAAGCTCAGTGCGGACGGGTGAGGGTGGGTCAACGTGAAAGGATCCGGCTCTCGTAAGTGTCCCAAATGAGACATATCCTCCACAGAACCGAAGGTGAAGAAAGAGGGCTCTTGTGGCACCGAGGTGTCCTCTGCAGCCCAGTATCCTGGACTGGGTGAGTACGGCCCGAAGGCTGAATCCCAATTGGACGCGGGCTGACTCTGGAAGCGGGGGGTTGAAGGAGACGAGGCCGATGCGGGGCTGCCAAAGTAATCTGATCCACCGGGGGACACGGCCTCATCAAGGTAGCTCAGTGTGAGCGCTCCGGGGTAGCAGCCGTAGACCTGGAAGTCATCCAGCTTGAGGGGGGTCTCCTGGCCCGGCAGCAGCGGCGGCGTGACTTGGGCGGGGGCCGCGGTGAACTGGCATGAATACGAGTCAAAGTCGGCCACATGGGCGTCCACCAGGGAGCCTATGCTCGGCAGGGACGGAGCAGAGAGGTGGTCCCGTGGGACGCTGGTATCCACGACCAGCCTGGACAGGAAGTCTGGGCTCTGGAGCTCCGAGCTGCCGACGGCGTTCTCATAGAGCTGAGCTCCGTGCTGGGGGTGGATGCACGTCATGATGGCTGCAGCACCGGAGCACACGGAAGCAGAACATGTTAGAGACAAACATATGGTGGACACACGTCATGGCTGCAGCACAGAACATGTTAGAGACAAACTCACACTTCAGGGTTATAACTTTCTCTTTAACAGTCAAACTATGGCACTGGCTCTGTGTGCAACCACAACTCAGTCTAATTTAAATCTGAATCAGGTTTTCACATAAAAGCTGTGTTGGTGCATAACAATAGTGAGGTAAAATTAAAATAACAAGCAAGTTAAATGAAAGAATTATAAAGTTTTGTGCAAGAATAGGCAACATTTAGACATAATCTAATGCAATATATTTGTGAAAAATCTTCTTTTCTATTGCAAACAGTTGTTTCTTTCACTGAAGCATGAAGACATGCAGGAGCTGAGGAAACCTAGAAATACCTCACTGCTTTATAATGCCCTGTATTATTATTATTATTAACAATAATAATAATAATATAAATACCTCACCGATTTATAATGCCCTGTATTATTATTATTATTAATAATAATAATAATATAGATATAAATACCTCACTCCTTTATAATGTAACATTTCAATAATAAATATGTAATCATATAAATATAAATATAAATATCAATACTTCGCTGCTTCCTGCTCATTAAATGTAGATTTGAACTGTTCCTGCTGCCAGCTGTAACAGTCCAGTGATAAATATATGGTTATAGATTCTAGATGTTCTTACCTGTGTTCAGGTCTTCAGGTGTGATGGACTGTGCTCATCCTCTCCGGGTCTCCAGCTCTCAGTCCGCGCGCTCTCGTCTCCTCCTCGCCTTTATACCGGCTGCTCAGTGTTCCCATGACGTCAGAGAGAGGTTTCCATACATGGTGGGTTGTGGGCGGGGAGATTTCCATCCGGCAGCCAATCAGAGAGCACGCTCAGAGAATAGACGTCTGATGACGCACTACGGGATTCCGTTGACGCGCGTGTGGCGAAGAACCGCAGCACACACACACTCAGACACACACACACACACACACACACACACACACACTCAGACACACACACACACACACACACACTCACACACAGTTAAATAGAAGTCAGTAAAGAAGGATAGAACTGAATATTTAGAGCATTTAGACCAGTCCACTCATCAGACTGTGTTGAGCTGAATATAATATATATTATATAATATATATTAAACTGTAAAAAAACATTTTTTTACAGTTTTTTTCAAGACGTTTTAAATGTTTTGTCTGTATTTTAAAATGACGGATTTTTTTTTTAAAGATTACATGTTTCATTTGTGATTTATATGTAAATTGTCTTAGATTTACGGTGTATGACTATTCTAACAATAAATATATGTTAAAAGTAAAATATTTCTTGTAAAATTACAGTAATAAAGGCTAATTATATAAAGATAATTACTGTTAATATTTAGACTCTATGTTGTATAAAACAGTCAGTAAAGCTGATATAATATATATATTATATAAAGATAATTACTGTTAATATTTGGACTCTGTGTTGCATAAAACAGTCAGTAAAGCTGATATAATATATATTATAAAATAATATGAGTTAATATTTAGACTCTGTTGTATAAAACAGGAAGATCTGCTGATAGACGGGAAACTGATTTAATGATTTTTAAACAGGAAGTCACTGTAGTTGAGACATTTTATATTTATAGGAGGGGAAACTATTTTAATATCTGTTGTGTGACGGTAAAAGTGATGATAAATGATAAAAACATGATCTTATCTGATAACCGTTCTTCAGGCGCTGGGTAGAGTAAGTCACTGTCACATGGCTCCAGGTTTCTGATAATTTAATTGAAAAGTTAAAAATTGGGAATATGCATGAAAAAGCAGAATACCCTGAGACGTGGTGGGTTCTGCCCGTCTCCAAGAGGAGTCCAAATGTTGTTGTTATCTCACCGTTCTGCTTCTGTTTTACACATTCTGACATTAACTTGTGTTTAATTCAAATGACCAAACGTCCAGCTGTTATTCTGTAGAACACGTTACACAGAGAGAGGGAAGAACAAAGAGTTAACGGAGCAGGAACGGGTTCATTAATCCAGCCGTGCACAGAACCACCTGAGCAACATTATACAGTCCAATCCAATCAGGGGTTAGACACAGAACCACCTGAACAACATTCTGCAGTCCATAGTTCAGGTGTTTCTATGAGGTTCTGATCCAGAGTCAGTGTGTTACTACAGTAGATGGAGGTTAAAGGGAGAGTTCAGGTGTGTCTCAGTGTGGTTCTATGAGGTTCTGATCCAGTGTGATCCAGCTTCACACTGACTGTGTGAATGTGACATTAGTAGAGCAGGTCTGCCTCTTCACTCCATCCCGTCTGGTTCAGGACGTCTCTCAGCGGGTCGACCCTCCGGTACCAGGAGTAGGTGATCGGGTTCAGACACGCCTTTGTGCCCGCTGGCGTGGTCGTGCTCAGCGCTCACATAGATGGTTCTGTAGGGTGTGTGGACGGTTCTGAGTCCTATAACATGAGATGAAGTCATGTGTCTGAACTCTGCTGCGTGTTTTATTTAATATTTAGTTGAATATAGAAACACCTGAATGATGTAACTCGCTGTAATAAAACAGTGCTAAATGTTTAAAACCTCAGGTTGGTGAAGACGACCTGACCCGGTTCAGTGGTGTGTTTTAAAGCTGGTGTTTGATTAGACAGTATTACATCGAGAGGTATTCCTAATATTATGAATATTTCATTTACATAATGACGTCAGGACGACAACACGACAAACTACGTCCTCATAAATCACCATAAAGTGGAATTAACAACATTTTGACCACCAGTTAAACAAGGAAAGGAGCTGAAAGCTTCACCACGGTAAGATTTAATATAACAACATTAACACTAGTTATTAATAAATTAATAATGATAATAAATTAACACGCAGCATGGATGGATGGATGTCACTGACATATGGAGTCACACCAGCTGCTCTGTGAGGCTGTTAGCTGAATGCTTTAAAGCTCACAACATAGACTGAATATAAAGATGGACGACACGACGGAACATCTGGATGCCCCCCTGGTGGCTGGCTGCTGTACAGCTCATAAGCCCCGCCCCCTCCATGTTAGTGGATGGGTATGATTCTCGCTTGGGGTGCGAGTGGTCCGGGGTTGAAATCCCGGACGAGCCCCCAATTTATGTTACGCCCCTGTCTAGGGGGGTCGGAGCGCAACATAAAAACATGAAGAATATTCCCTCCCCGGTCCCCGAACCACAGTCTTCACTTAAAAAGTTAATAAAAAGAAAAACGTCAGTTCACCCCGACCAAACAATTTACTATTTTTAAACAAAGAAAAAGACTTCTACAAGTTATACAATCTCACAAAACTACTAGAGCACTTAGGCTACTAAATCCACACTAAGTTACAAGTTTAACCACAAAGGTTTGGAGGAGGACAGACTGAGGCTGCTGTCAGTCAGCTGTCAGACTGCTTGGCACCAGAGCATTTTAAACTGCCGAGATGATGGAGGGACCAATCAGCAGCCGACACAACCCAGACCGAACCCACACCTCCAGCCAATCAGAGAAAGAGCACCTAAATAGGAAATCAAAGATCCTCATCACACAAAGACACTCACTCTGACACAAAACACAGTCACATGAAGATCCTCACAAGACGGAGAGACTGACACAAAATAGAAATACATTTCAATATACAGCCGGAGCCGTAACAGACGAGAACCCAGCTAGAAACTCAAAGAACGCGTCGGATAAATGATTCAGAGATTCTTTCTATCATCGGAGGTGGTTCTCATCACGCTGATGTTTGTGTTCATTTTTCTGATCAGTTAGGATTTAATTAGTTATTTGATGCTATAAAAAGGGGGCAGGACATCATGATTGACAGCTGCGAGTGTCCCTCGCTGACAAAACAAAAATCGGA
Organism: Sebastiscus tertius; assembly: GCA_916701665.1. NCBI lineage: Eukaryota > Metazoa > Chordata > Actinopteri > Perciformes > Sebastidae > Sebastiscus > Sebastiscus tertius. The sequence continues at coordinate 9,046 of CAKAOH010006243.1, forward strand.
CCTGATGATGATGATGATGATGATGATGGTGGTTGTTGGCACTGTCCCTGCACATCAAGAAGGTCACAGCTTCGATCCCCGGTCTGGGCAGGACCTTTCTGTGTGGAGTTTCATGTTTCATGTGTCTGTGCATCTGTCTGTCTGTCCACAGCTAATCTCACGTCCTCCTGGAGCCGTCGGTCTGATATCACTGGTGCTCACTCGTGACTGGATGCTCGAGGACTTCTCATGCTCGCAGAGATTCATACTGTATAAATAAGTAAAACACATTTATTGTGTGTTTTATACTGTCATTGTTCTGCTGACTTCTCACTACTCTCAATTAGAAAATTCACTACCTTTTACGTGGATGTCCAGTCAGTACTGAACGTAAATGTAATCCATTAAAGAAATAAAGTGTGCTCTGTTATGCCTCAGAGCCGTCTGTTCCTGCCTACATGTACCAGGATGCATTGCACACGAGCGGCAAGATCGCTACGTTACACAAGCTCTCTTAGCTTTTCTACTTTGATAAATAAACATGATAAAGTCACACAATGTCAGTAAAGGAGGCGCAGACTGCTGCATAGATTCACCTGAGAGCTGATTCCAGATGTGGTGGTTACAGACACATCTGGAGGAGATCTGTGGTTTGTGTTTCCCCAATGAAGACAATAACTCCATGATATGTGTGTCAGCATGTTCTTGCTGTGGTGTATCTTGGACAGTTTGATGGTCTGGTCAGGTCTTGTCTGGTCTGGATTATATATATATATATATATATATATATATATATATATATATATATATGTCTCCTTGTTGATATGTTGTAATAAACCTGAATTTACAGAGAAGCTGCTGCTCCGTTGACGAAGACGTGACCTGACTTCCTCGTGACTCTTCCTCTTTTTTTAACCAAACATCTGAGGCAGTTTTCTATCGCTCTCATATTCCTTCATGAGGCTTCAGTCACCGCTGTCCTTATCAGGTTACCCTCTCCAGAGCATCACACATAAAACACAGCTCAGGTTTTACATACAGATCACATAAATTATGACCTCCAAGACAATTTATTACTTCAGTACAGAACATCTTATCCTTTATGTCTGCTGTCACTTCAGAGGTCTCAACTTCTGCTGATGTTTCACCGAAAGGAGGCGGTTTCACGTACTATTCCTGCTCCATCTGGTGGTGCGACATGGGGCTCCATCTGGTGGTGCTTTTGCAACATGAGGCTCCATCTGGTGGTGCAACATGGGGCTCCATCTGGTGGTGCTTTTGCAACATGGGGCTCCATCTGGTGGTTCTTTTGCAACATGGGGCTCAATCTGGTGGTGCAACATGGGGCTCCATCTGGTGGTGCTTTTGCAACATGGTGCTCAATCTGGTGGTGCAACATGGGGCTCCATCTGGTGGTGCAACATGGGGCTCCATCTGGTGGTGCAATATGGGGCTCCATCTGGTGGTGCATCATGGGACTCCATCTGGTGGTGCATCATGGGAGCAACATTCAGTTCTCTGAAGGTTCATGGAGGTTCTCATCTGGACGGCTCACTGACAGTAGAGCTGATTTAATAAGAAGTCACACCTGGAATAAAAAGGAACGTCTTCAGTGATTCAAAGATATATGTATTATATGTAATGTCTTGTTTTTTATCTGGACCTTGAGTCTGCAATAAAGTTTGAATTGAAAATTACAACAAAAAAAATAATTGAAATAAATAAAATAATATATATATATATATATACAGTATATATATACATATATACTGTATATATGTCACATCCTCATTTACTTGAACACCTTGTGAACTGATTGACCACTAGAGGGCAGCATCCTGACACGACTGAACAACATCATCTCAGTACATTTCATATTTACTAATATTCATAATATTTACTGATGTACTGGTATCATGACTTCAGAGTGGTGATGATATGGTACCGTGGGCCCTCTGGTGTTTATATATATGTGTTTTATATAAAACACATATATATAAACACCAGAGACAGAACAACACACATCAAGAGAAGTGTTTCACTTCAGAGTTCAGTTCAGTTTAATGAAATACTGGATCACTTTCCCTCTTTAGTGGATCAGTTTAAAGCATAGATATCAAATATGAACCCATAGATATCTGGAACCTGTAGGCGTGGCGGCAGGCTGCTGCTGTTGTTTGGAGTCCTCTCCAGGCCTGCAGGGCCGCCGTGGTGGCGGGCTAATGCTGTTAATGCTGCTGCTGCTGTTGTTTGGACTCCTCTCCAGGTCCGGGACGGCCGCCATCACTGACTCACTCCGTTGGCTCTCGGATGACTTTGGCTCCTTTTCATCTTTTTTTCCTCAATGAGTTTCCTCTTGTTTTTTCCAGATACAGTCCGTGGACGAACCAGCAGTGTTATTGTCTCAGAGTTTCCTGGACCTGTTCAAGGTCAGGAGCCCGTTGTTAAAGCGGGACTTTCTAAAGAGTGTGTGTGTGTGTGTGTGTGTGTGTGTGTGTGCACCGTTGTTGATTGCACTGATGCAAGTGAAATCCCCAAACAATACAAAGCCTGGCTCGTCAGTACGAGGCAGGGACTGGAGAAACTGGTAGACAAATGTCAACTGTTACAAGCACAGCTGCTATTCAGATGGAAATGGATAACAGCTTTGTGCCTATGTGCTGATGTTGGGATGAACTCTCCGGTTTCATCAGCGTGCACAGTACTGTACAGAGGTGCTGTGAGATGTATTCTAGTGATCATGTGATAGAAGAAGAAGCCGCTGACAGAACCACACGGTGACGAGACAGACTGACTTCCTCCTTTCCAAATACGTTATTAAACACAGTTTGAGGGGAAGTTTCAGCAACACGATATCACAACATGCAGATTGTCTCCTTTCATAGTCGTCATTCGCCTGTCACCGCTATTTCAATATGAAGTGTGTGCGTGTGTGTGTGTGTGGGGGGGGGTGAGTCATGTCTACCTTCTTGGATTGAGAGTGAAGCTATTTCAGGTGTTCAGAGTGTTTGTTGAACTGTATCAGATAAAAGCAACGCTGTTTACACGCGATATAAATAAGATATATTATTGAGCTTTATACTCATTTCAGACCAGAGGTCAACATCTGGGTCTGAACAGTGAAGCCTTCAACCTGCATCCTGTCTAGCAGCCAGCATGGGGCGACTCCTCTGGTTCCATAGAAATCTGACAGAAGACGAGTCTCCTTCTCTCTTCATGTATTCAATCAGGAAACATTGTAAACATGAGTTCATGTTTCAAGTCTTCTTCAATCCAGCATGATGTTCATTTAGTAAATGATGGTTCCATTTAGAGTCAGATAGACCATAAAGCAGGGGATGCTTTAGGGCGGGGCTCCCTGCTGATTGACAGGTCATTACCACGGCGTTGTCCGGTCGGGGAGTTGTCCATGTTTTCGTCTTTAACATCTTTAACCCTTTCACAGCGTGTTCTCACTTCATCAAAGTTAATTAAAACATTTTGGTCGACTAAAAACTTCAAAATTCACTTCTGGTTGCAAAAAAAAACAAGATGGCGACGACCAAAATGTCGACCTCAAGGCTTCAAAACGGCGTCCATGAACCAAAGGGTGATGTCATGGTGACTACGTCCACTTCTTGTATACAGTCTGTGTTTCAGACCAAAACCCTCTATCAGTCTCGGGTGGTTTTAAAGGGACAGCGAGTAGGATTTTGTGACTTCTAGCGGTGCGGTTGCAGATTGCAACCGACCGAGTACCCCTCTGCTCACTCCTCCCTTTCTAAGACGGCGGTAACGTGAGCCGCAGAGTGTTAAACCATGGTAGCCTGGCCTCACTCAGAGGTCATCCATACCATAATAACACTACTTTAGGAGTAACCAAGACATTTTCATCCCAACTCGTCACATATCGCCCCTCAGCCTCGCGGCCCTCGGCCTCACGCCCCGTCACAGCCGTCTTCTCCGGGGTCCGTCCTCTCCGGGCTCCGTCCTCTCCGGGCCCCGTCCTCTCCGGGCTCTGTCCTTTCCGGGCCCCGTCCTCTCCAGGCTCCGTCCTCTCTGTTTTCCTGGAGCTGGTGAGTCAACATCCTCTCTCTTCTTGGACAAACAGCACAGCGTAGCAGCATTCCTGAAGCCCAGACGCTCTCTGCTCTGCATGCTGGTTTCATTTTCTCTGACATGGAGGAGATGAGGACAATATGCTGGTTCTGTCCCACCAGCGTGGACGTGGTGATTTCTATTTGTTCAACGTCTCCTTTGACAAAACAGAACAGGGTGATCCCCACCAACTTCCTGTCGTTGGAGACAGGAAGAGACAGGAAGAAGTGAACTGTCGCCGTTCTCTCTCTTTCAACCACGTGTGCACGTCTGCTGGGCGGCACGTTGCTCTGGACGCTGTAGTGGTGACATCATCTGGAGGTTTGAGGCTTTATTTTAGTGAAAAAAAGGTTAAAATATTTAAACTTCTGAGAAAAGGTTTGAAACTGAAGCCCCGCTGTGTTTACAGATATAACCCCACGACACTTCCTGCCTTTGTATTTGAGCACTTTCTCCCTCACACACTCACAGACGTCACACGTCTCATAGAACAGCAGTTGAGTCTGTTTTAGGTGTAACCTGCTCGGTTAGGCTCGAGTCTATACAGGGACATCAAGTATGAGACATTTAAGGGACGGGGAGCATCAGCTAACCACTGAATGAATCAGTAGTGGAAGTAGACAAACACATTAGAACATCATCACACCGACAAACACTGAAGAATAACCCGAGGGAACACACAGAGCAGCGTGTTCTCCTGCTGGTTCTCAGAGCTCTGATTCAGATTGAGCTCACCTGAGTCTGGTTGACTGCAGACAGGAACAGGTGAAGCTCTCTGAACTCGTCAGGGTCCTGAACCCTGAGATGCATTTCTTACTTCATTATCTTAATGGACTCTAACACACGGCAGAGGAAGTTTAGAACTGTAACCTAAACTTCATCACATACATACAGATACATACATGAACTTTGACCTCTGGATTTAACCCATCAACAGGCTCGTTGGATTATATTATTACTGATGATGATGATATTATTATTATTACAGGAAGTCACAGAGAGAGTTACTTCCTGTTAAGCACATAATGAGCATGTTTTAATAAGTGTTATATATAAATAACCTTCATTATTATTAGAATTATTATTATTATCAACCAGTCCAGATGTTTGTTAACAGATGAAACCTTCACCTTCATGAGACTAATATCTACAATCTAGTGTTAAATATTACAGTTACACAGAGAGTTGTGACTTTCTACAACACGTGGTGTTTGCTGTCTAAACTAAGAGCCAATCAACTCTCTGATCAGGCGACAGCCAGGCGTTTCCCATCATGCCCCTGGATCTTGCAGTCGGTGCAGAGCAGCTGCAGCGCCTGGCTCTAAAAACTGCGGCCCGCCGCCTCGATATTGTGAGGTCATCGTTGCCCACGTGGTCATGACGTCGGAGCGAGTCGGCATGGAGTCAGACACAGATCTAACCAGCATGCATTGCGTGGCGATCGCGGGTGATCAATTCTACGCCTGCCTGGCTCGTCTCCAACGAGCCCGTCATCATCAGGAGCAGTGAGCTGCTGTGAAGCGTCTGTGGAGACACTTGAGGTTCAGTGTCTCATTCAGGGACACTTCGACATGCGGACATCGAACCGCCGCCGTTAAAGGACGACCCGCTCAACCCGCCGAGCCACACTGAGCCATACCTATCCACGGCGAGCCACGCTGAGCCACGCCGAGCCACACCGAGCCACACTGAGCCATACCTATCCACGCCGAGCCACGCTGAGTCATAACTGTGTGTAAGTCTGTGAAGACAGAGATGAATTTCTACGTGAACAAAAAAGATGTCTATTCTTTTTCAGATTTCATATCACGCCAAAGTGTGTGATAGACCCGCCCGTCCACCAGCGTGTCAGCGCCACGTGTTGCCTCGCTGAGACGTGAATGTTCCCCGCCTGTATGATTGTGAAGCACCAGCAGGTTCAGGTTTATCAGCGGCTTGTTAGTTAGATCATTTAATGATGAATAAGCGTTGATCATTCTGATTGATTGATTGAATGATTGATTGATTGATTGGAACACCGGCGTTGCTCTGAACACTGACCTGGAGTTTAGTTTGAGGTCATGATGATGTTCTGTCTCCATGTGTGTTTGTGGATCACAGCATGGACGAACGGACGGACCGTTGGCAGCTGGTTCCTTATCTGACTCCTCAAACATCATAAAACATGAATCATTAAAAAGAGGAACGTGTTTCACACCTGGACGTCTGATCTGAGGCCGGTCGTACCCCGTCTGGAGCCTCCACCAGAAGAACCATCTCACACACTTGAATAACTTTAATCCAGGTTTAAATTTACAGATTTATTCCATCTGATGAAGTATGGAAGCTTCGGGAAGCGAGAGAGACACTCACATGTATATCAGGTTAAGCCAGCGGTCAACCACCTGCATCTCTTCAGCTCCTCTGACCCTAACCCTCTAACCTCTAACCTTA
>CAKAOH010006251.1:842-19406 GCA_916701665.1 Sebastiscus tertius
ATACTAACACAGATACTAACACAGATACTAGCATAGATACTAGCATAGATACTAGCATAGATACTAACACAGATACTAACACAGATACTAGCACAGATACTAGCATAGATACTAACACAGATACTAGCATAGATACTAGCATAGATACTAGCATAGATACTAGCAAAGATACTAACACAGATACTAGCATAGATACTAACACAGATACTAACACAGATACTAGCACAGATACTAACACAGATACTAGCACAGATACTAACACAGATACTAACACAGATACTAGCATAGATACTAGCATAGATACTAGCATAGATACTAACACAGATACTAGCATAGATACTAGCACAGATACTAGCATAGATACTAGCATAGATACTAGCAAAGATACTAACACAGATACTAGCATAGATACTAGCACAGATACTAGCACAGATACTAGCACAGATACTAGCATAGATACTAGCAAAGATACTAACACAGATACTAGCATAGATACTAGCACAGATACTAGCACAGATACTAGCACAGATACTAGCATAGATACTAACATAGATCCGTAACGTTCTCTACAGTCGGTCTGAATCTGGATGTGACCCTGATGCAGAGCGGAGGACAACGGGACACGTGATAGTGTGTGAGGATGAACGGGGATCAGACCGGTGACCTTCTCACTTAGAAGAAAACATCCAGGACATCCCGCCTGCTGAACAAACAATGTTCCCCATGTAGTGCCACCCGGACTGGAGGGTTCGCTGCGTTGAGATATTTATCTGTTTGACCGGACTGGAATGAGACGCGACCGCCGCCTCACTTATAGACGTGTTACTGACGGGCTGCAGAGCACGAGTCCGTTTTACTGTCTCCGTCCCACTGAATCCTCACAGCTACCTTTATATATCTACTGTATATAGATATATATAGATATCTATACATCTATATACACAGGCTACATGTTGGATTCACACCGTTTATTGTTTCATAATTGGTCTCAAACTAACAGACAGGAGAAGGCTGTATTTAATATCTTTATTTTATATATTTTAAATAAAGTCCTGTCAGACAGAAACTATTGTAAGAAAAACTCCAGACCGGTGATGGAAGAAATACTCAGATCTTTAAGTTAAAGTAGTAAAACCACGTCAGCTAAAAGCACAGCATCACTCTAGAGTTCAGCTGCTTGGCAGTAATGTTAGCTGACCAGACCAAGGTCTCTCCATCAGTCACTGCTGATCCTAGTGGGGGCTTCTCCGGAGGGAACGGGGGAGACGCCGGAGTTTTGGTGGGAGACGATAACGTTTCTCTCTGCGGAGCCCCGTCACTTCACGAGACACGGGAAACCTCTGCTGGTCTGGAGGAGCTGCAGCAGTTATTTCTGACCAAACGTCCACTGAACATTCACTAGATATTCTCAGAGCTACACTAACTCTGCTGCAGGGTGGAGTGAGCAGCATGCACGGGAGAGGAGGAGAGAGAGAGAGAGAGAAGGAGCGCGGTGTGTGAGTGAAGGCAGGCAGAGGAGCAGAGGAGCAGAGACTCCGGTCCTGGAGACCAAAGCTACGGTCTCCCCCGCGCGAGTCTGAGTCTGAACAGCGTAGACACACGGGAGACACCGACCAGCAATGATTTATACGTGGAACAAGTTACAAACAGGAACTTTAAGAACAGAAGTTGAGAAAATGTACTTAGTTACTCTCCAGCACTGTTCAAGACAAAGTTGTCCAAGCAGAGGGTTACGAGGGTTTAGCAGACTTGGACAGCAGGAATGTGGCTGTCAGTCTTAAATTTAATCCTGGCTTTAATACTGGCATCGAACCCAGGGCTTCAATCCGGTTATAATTCCCCAAAAACCAGAACAGGACCAGCTGAAGGCTTGGTCACGTTTTGTGTCCAGCTGTGTCTCCTGATACTCAGAGCGTTAGGGTTAACCCCGTGTACGTCGTAGGGAACAGATCAATCCACCAGTTGACTTCAGCCGGTGTTGAAGTGGAGCTAAACCACTGAGATGAAGCGTTGCTTGTTGTGGTCTGGAGAGAGAGACGTGGTCAGTGGACGTAAACCCAGAGGACTCTGCAGTCTGTCTCCCATCAACAGACGGAGACGGACGGATTCCTTCAGCTGAGATATGATCAGTAACTCGTCCTGCGTCTGAAGGATGAACGCACCAGTTCGTGGGATTCTCTTAAGATTTGTCTTTACGTTTTCAAACGGGCACGTGGCTGATCCTGAGAATGTAAACTGTATAAACCTTTATGACCAAAGATTAAGAAACAACAGGAGTTTGACCAAATAAAAGAAATCTTCACTTTTTGATGAGCTTTTTCTTTAATTATTATGACTTTTTATTTATTGACTGGTTCCCCCGTACAGTACATGTACTTTGTTCTAATGATACTAGCTTCTTCATGCCATATAAATAAATCAAGACAAAGAACGTGCCATAACGTAAGCATCAGATATAAAAAAAATAATATTCATGAGTTAATAAATAAATAAAAAATAGAGAAATTGAAATTCATTCAAATAAACATAAAGGGACATAAACAATATTTTATAATATTTTTATGTTTCTGTTCCAATCAGCTTTCATCTGGCTTTTTGTTTTGTTCCAAATCTTTTTTATTTATTTATTGGATTTATTTGCAGACATGGAAAAGGTCATCTTAGCCCGTGTAGAACAGAACTCAGCGTCTGTGACAGAAAATAAAAACCACAAACGGACCCAAAGAAAATATATATATATAAACAAATAAATAAATAAATATATAAATACAAATAATAATAGCATTAAAATAAAATCATTTAAAGTAAATGAATAGAAAATAAAATAATAAAAGAGAGAAATAGATTCTATGAACTCAAATAATGGATCAATCCCATTGGCTGTTAGTGGAGGGAACCAGATGATCAGAAACACGTCTTCGTCCCCGCAGCGCTCTGTTCAGGCTTTTAAACGGCGCGGCTTCACCTCTGGCCTTTGCTCGGTCCCTCCGACCTCATGTGCTCCTCGAGGCTATTTATAACGAGTGAGCAGCGCGGCCTTGTTCGGCCCGCAGGATGTCTGACAGCCGCTGGATGTTATTTTAGAGTCCAGGCGGCACCGTTTACTGACCGGGACCAGACCTTTAGGCAGTAAACGGGACCAGCTCCTGACTTCACCGTGAATCTGAGAGCTCTGACCACATCGAGCACATTAAGATCAACATGACGACACCGGTAGTTTAGTATTTCTTGTTTGTTTCCCCGGTAACCACATTACTGTCCTCTATAAAGGTCCGATCATTAAAACATATATATAGATATAAACGTCTGTAACATTACCATAACCAATCATTTCAATAATAATCACAATAATGATCATATTCAGGCTTTAATATTCTTGGTTCTTTTTCTCATCATATCTGTTATTGTATTAGCTCACTATTTATAATATAGATGATTTATATTTATCTATAGATCTAGATTATTGTGTATAGATATATGTTTATCTTTGCATCGCCTCGTCTAGTGGCGACGATAGAACTGTAATAACTTATTATTTTAAAGTTAGAAGACTCTGCAGCTTTAGTATATAATGTTTATATATATATATATATATATATATATATATATATATTGTGTGTGTGTTAACCAGAACATCAACATCTAGATTTCAGCCACATCGACCATCCTAAAGTCACAGGTCTGATGTTAAACAGCGTCTGTGGAAGCCTCAGCTGCTGACAGGCCGACGCTCAGACGGGCTCTCATCAATACTTCATGTGTAGATGGATCATAGAAGCTCTCATTGATCAATATCAATCAATACATGTGAGGTCTCCGTGTGACGGCGTTGGCTGTGATGTGATGAGATGAATAATCCGGAGCGAGATCAGGCTGGTGAACTGTTGGGCCCCGGAGCCTAAAACAATAGTCCAGATCCAGAGCAACAACACAAAGAGGCTGATGCCACCCACAACAGGGCCGGACCGTTTCACCACATCAGCACATTGTTGACAGACGGGCAGAAACAGGACGCATCAGGACGCATCGGGACGCAGCGGGACGCATCAGGACGCACCGGGACGCACCGGGACGCATCAGGACGCAGCGGGACGCAGCGCTTCAACTCTCTCATACAGTAGAGACGGAGCGTCTGTAGAGAACATCACAGAGACACTGGACTCTCCGTTAAACTGCTGTGGGATCACTTTAACGGGATTCAATCTGCCGTCCTCATGACGCCACATTCCTCACATGGCATATATACTGTATATATGTAGTAGCACAGTTTGAGTTTAACGAGGCCGGTCCTCGACCAAACTAATCCTCAGTCGACTAACTCTCGTATGATTTAGTTTTGACTAATCGATTCGTTGATTTAATGGACAGATCTGTGAAACTGAGTTTCTCCACAAAGAAGCTCCACTTGAATCTGATGTTTACCAGAGATGAGCTCCAAGACTCTGACAAATACAGTAAGTCATTCAGCATGAAACAAAAGAAATGTTAAAGGCCCAGACACGCCAACCCGACATCAGAGAAGCAGCGGCGACGCAGGCCGACTGTCGCGTCGCGTCACGTCTCCTGTGTCTGCACTCCAACACATCAACAGCCGACGGTCAGTTAACACATACTGTTTACCTTCTGTATACGATCTGCGGCTGTGTGAGAGGAAATAACCCTCCACACCAGCAGGCGGCGCTAGTCTGGATTCATCATTCGGGAAGGGAAACAGGAAGAGCGAGGACGGAGGATATACAAGCATGCATGTATGAAGAGAAGTGGATCCAGTGTTGGAGGCTCCGTTCATCCTATCAGAGCGTCTCAGTGGAGCATGAAGACTAAATGGAAAAGTATGCGGATGTTCCGGCGATCTTCCGCATCCATTGGGCCCATGGAACATGCGCAGTCGCGTCCGCTCGGTTACATGACTCGGTGACGGGGTCCCAACGTCACGCCATCGTCCCGGCTTGGCGCTCCAGCCTCGGTCTGGGTCTCACTCACATGAACGGAGGAAGAGAAATCACTCTCATTCAGCTGTTTTAATGATTTAAATCAGGACTGAGTCCGTACTGGAGTATCAGAGTGTTCAGACTGGAGTATCAGAGTGTTCAGACTGGAGTATCAGAGTGTTCATACTGGAGAGTTGATTCACCTCCAAATCAACGATCCTCTGAGTTACAGACATCTCTTTCTCAATGGAAGTCTATGGGGAAAGTCTTTTTGGGCCCGATGGCATCATGTGACGGACACAGAGGTTGTAGTACCTCCGTTTGGCCACCAGGCTGTTCCTGGAGGGTTGATATAAAAGCCGTCGTTACGATACGTTCATGAAACAAAGCGGCGTTCTCTCACTCAGCGCTGAGCTTCATTCAGAGGATATCTGTGTGTAGGAACGGTCAGAAGAACCGTCTTGACTTCACTCGTCGGTTTGCTTTCCTCACGTCTGTTTCTCTTCTCACTGATTCGTTGAAGCTGAACAGCCAATCAGAGTGATTTCTCTCACCGACGAGCTCCGCCGATCCAACGTGCTGAATCGGACGAAAAACCTCCGACGCGTGCCGACAAACTGGTGTGTCGGGACCTTTAGTCGACGGAGACCAAAACAACCGACTAAGACGGAGCGCCTCTGAGTTTAACCCTTTGCTGCTTCATGAACTCACAAATACAATCCAGACTTTTATTACAGTTCATTATATATCATATATTATATTATATTATATTACAGGTAATTACCATGCCGGACATTGTGTGTATTTTATTTCATTTAACTTTATCATGACCTGATCAGTGTATTAAATGTAAGCACTGTTTGCTCTTTTGAGTATTCATGGATACAATAATAAGAATTTATAAAATAGATGAAACTATGAATTTGTTTTTTTGTATTTTTCTAGCTGTTGTTTGCTGAATCGATGGACTCATTCTGCCAACGGGGGAGCAGGAAGGAAGAGATGCTGAGGACTGACTGATTCAGTATCTAACTAATCTTTAACTTCCAGCTGAAGACAAACAGAACATGACCTCTGACAATAGATAAAGTTATCAGAACATGACAATAGATAAAGATAATAGATAAAGATAATAGATAAAGTTATCAGCCACAGATCGACTTTCTTTATCCAGCGAGATGTCAACGTTTTCCTTGAAGCTGCAGATTAAAGCTCGTCTCACGGAGTTAGACGCCAAATCTCTCCTCAAACCTCCAAAAACATATCAAACCTGATCTAGACCCTGTTCCCTGAACGCACCTTAACCCTTTAATGTCCTCAATGATCTAGACCCTGTTCCCTGAACGCACCTTAACCCTTTAATGTCCTCAGTGATCTAGACCCTGTTCCTTGAACGCACCTTAACCCTTTAATGTCCTCAGTGATCTAGACCCTGTTCCTTGAACGCACCTTAACCCTTTAATGTCCTCACGAGGAGGAGAGCGATGGTAAAATGATTTCGTTTTAATAAAGGTAATCAAATGAACAGACCTCACGGTTTGTTTAACGTAAGACTCTACAAACGGTTGAGATGAAGTCAAAATGCAGATGATATACTGTCTTTATGTTAGCAATAGGTTAGTATACCAACATATAATTAGTAGTATTACCAGAACCAGTCGTTTATTATTTTAGATATTTAACATATTTACAGCGGGCTACTTTTGAAAAATCCTACTGATATATTTTTTTCTTCCAATAAACATATAATGGAATAATGTTAAATACATAACATTAACAAATGCTATTAACAACAGTGAATGTTATTGGATCCTACTTTGACCCGTACAGGACGGGTCAACCGTTTGGTACGACGACGTTTTCAGACAGTAAAAAATGTTTTTATTAAAGAATAGTACATTTTAATTACATATTTGATAACTGAACCTTTTGGTAGAAAATGATTTGATTAAATTATTATTACTATGATCTGTGGAAAAAATGAGTCCTCGAGTCTAGAGAGACTTTTTAGTTGCTAACTTCCTGTAAGAAGGCGAACTAAAGAGACACAGACACATCTGGAGGATATCCAATCAGGTTGAGTTGAGCTCCAACACATCTTATATCTTTTATAATAAGATATAGTGGCTCTCTAAAGGGGCTCTACCAAACGGTCCAGCAGAACATTTAAGAACAGAACCATCTTCAGTCTCGGTCTGGTGGCTGCGCTTGTCTTCTGGGCAGCAGGAACCTCTAGGGAACGTTCAGTATTGGTCACCTGGTTTTACCAGAATCACAATGATGTGTTTGTGTACCTGATCCGTCGGGGATGGACCTGACGAAGGTGGGCAGCATCTTGACGGTGGCGGTGGGGCTGGTGTCCCGGCCCAGCCCGTTCTCCATCTCCCTGCGGAACCGGTTCATGATGTCCTTCACCGTTTCGTCAGAGAAACGCATGGAGTACAGGTACTTATCGATCTGTGAGGAGCAGACAGGGGGTCAGTTTAGTGTTCAAGTCATTAAAAACAAGTGTTTTAATTGAGAGTAAAGACATGTACATACATTACAACATACAACATACAACATACATGACAACACATCTGAAGATAGAAACCCAGACTAGGACGGTGAGTTGGGGAACTTTCAGGTGAATCTGTGGTGTGAAATACAGAAGTTAAAGCTGCAGTAGGCAGTATATATATTTGGCATCATTGGGCAGACATCCCAGAATAACCTTTCAGCATATTGTAATTGAAGTGTTGTGAGAGTAAACTAGACTTCTGCTCCTCCTCATGGCTCTGCTTTCAGGCTGCAGAACATCCAGCCGTGACGGGAGACTTTGACCAATCACAGGTCATTTCAGAGAGAGAGAGCGTTCCTATTGGCTGAGCTCCGGTCATGAGACCAGAACTTGGCGTTCCTTCACCAGATTTCACAATGGCGGCGGCGTCACCAACGTTCTCATTTCCAGCTAAACCTTCACTACCAGATGACTGTGAGAACATGTGAGGAGAGAAATAGACATTAACGTAACAGAGTATTGATCCATGTCTGATCAGCTGTCTAGTTTCACCGTCTGGTCGGAGTTCAGAGTGAGTGACAGCCGGCTCTCAGAGACGGCAGCTGGACAGCAGACCTCAGATCAGCTCTGACTGCTTGTTCTCCTCCGGTCTGTGACATCTTGCCGATGCCGTTAGGAGCACCGGAGGACACAGAGACACATGATTGTTTTCAGGTTACCTGTTTCATGAACTATTGTCACCATATAGAGACCGTTTTCTAAAAATAACTTTTTAAAATCATCCTATTTGCTCCAATCTGCCTCCTTCAGCTTTAAAGAAGTAGTCCGACCATAGCTTCATCAGCTCAGTCGGGGTTTTGACGTCAGTTTGTGACCCCCGGCCTCTCGTCTGTTTACGTCCAGCTCTCTGAGCGTTGAACACAAACCAACCAGACGACAGTTTGCAGAGATGTATGACCAAAAGAACAGAAGGAGAAACACAGCTCCTGTTGAACATGATGAAAGACTCAGATATCAACATGAGGAAACATCACCACGCAGACCTTTTCAAGAAGGTGGATGAAGGGATGAAAGAGGGAGGCTGAGGTCACCACCGGTTAATCAGAGGATGAACGGCTGCTTGGAAACAGGAATATTCATGTTCGTCAGTAATGTAAAAAGCTTAGTGGGACATATTGGCTTTATTCTTTCAGAATAAGGCTAAATCTAGTCCGTGTTTGCCTCCACCTCATTCATTATTGTCCCGTGAGGACCCGTCAGACTGAGTTACATCTGACTTCACTAATGCATGAGAGACGAGTTGACTACATGTGGGCTGAGCGTCAGTTAGAAAGTCAATAGATTGATTCAGTTCACACACAAAGCACAAAGAGGGAGCCTGAACCAGGACACTGAGGGAGAACAGGCCTCCGTCGGTCAGGGTGTGACCATGGTTAGAGCATCCTCCGGGTCTGTCTGTCTGGTACGCCGTCTCCTGTGACTGGATGAGAGCGTGTCAGTCTGGATCCCAGAGGTCTCTTCTGTGTGCGGTTGGTCTGGTCTGCCTGCGTTGCTGCGTTCTGTCCTGCGGGTCCTCTCGTCTGCCGTCGCGTCCTTCAGTTGTTGCTCCCCCGTCATGAGGTGTCGATGCTTCAAGGTGCTTCTCCACCTTGTGCGGTCAACTGAAGAGCCTCCCAGGACTTGGTGTCCATGTCTAGGCTGCCAGGCTTGCAGACATTGCAGACAGTGCCGGCTGTTGTTCTGCTCCCAGTTGCCAGTTCTCCATAGAGGAGGTCTTTATCCTCCATGCTGGTGAGGCCAGCGCGGGTCACAACCTCGGTGCTGTTTGCTTTGTCTTGCCAGGATATGGCAAGACAAATAACATAACAAACAAACAAACAAACAAATGACATACTGTATATACTGTATATAATCTTAATACATATGTTCTTAATATGCCTGTATATGTTGTTAATATGCCCTTGTATAAAGTATTTCCTTTTATAATTGTAATGTAAATGTAAATGTAAATGTAATATCATTTATTATTTTAATGGAGCTTCCCGGCAAAAAGTATTTCACACGTTTGTACCTGTACAACCGGCGTGACAATAAACATCTTGAATCTTGAATCTTGAATCTTGAATCTTGATATGTCTGGGATGCAGCGGAGGCTTCTCAGATGGAAGGAGTTGAGTCGTCTGTCCTGTCTGATGCAGGTTGTCCACGTCTCCCTGCCGTACAGCAGCGTACTGATGATGCATGCGTTGCATACGGCCATCTTGGTCTTAACTGTTAGCTTGGTGTGTTTTCCCACACTCGTTTGGAGAGGCGGGTTGCTGCCTTCACCAATCCTCTTGTCCATTTCCGTGTCATGGGAAAGGTTGTCGCTAATAGTGTCAGAATGACTGCAGGACAACGAGGTGGACATACTTTCAACACGTCTCATGACCGAATACTGAAACCTGTTAGAACATGCAACCAGAATCAGTGCAGCAGCATGATGATCAGTGTGTTTAGAGTAACGATGTTGTGCAGTTTAATTGCTGTTCAATCATCTAATTAGTGGAATGTTTGTTGGGGGGTTTATCCGGCACACACTCTCTGTTATTGTTACGTAATCACACGCCATCCGCCATCCGCCAGCCGCCAGCCGCCAGCCGCCATCCGGCACACACCACAGCTCAGAGAGTCGTTCTGTGCCATCAAACACCGGCCACACATTTTACTTCTCATCAGGCTACATGTGTGTGTGTGTGTGTGTGTGTGTGTGTGTGTGTGTGTGTGTGTGTGTGTGTGTGTGGCGTTACTTAGATTAGCCTGCATGCAATGTGAAGAACAATAAGTCCAGATAGGTACAGTATAGGTAGTAGGTAACACAATAGGAGTATTGAATACAGTATCTCCAGGAGGTGGTGGGAGAACCAGTCCCAGTGTTCCTCCGTCAGCCTCGTGAGGACGTGTTCCAACTGTTTGATTATTTTTATTGACTCTATTATTCTTTAACTCTTGATTTATTCCTCTGAATTGATAAAACAACGAGCACATGATTCTGTTATCTGCTTCTTCCAACATGTAATGGAAGCTCTGATTCCCATCGGAGGTTTGATATTTCTCTGGATCCGCTGGAGTCTCCAGCGTGGTAGATAAAGAGCCGTGTGTTTGAACAGCGTCGGCTCAACATGAGTTAGCACAGAGGAACATCAGGGGTTAAAGGTTTAGACTAGGGCTGTCAATCAGAATATTTAACCATGATTATGTAAATGAACCTTAAAGGAGATTAGTGCAGTGTCTAATCCTCTGACCAACATGGGAGAGGACTAATATATGTATATATTTATTATAGTAAATCAATGAACACAGATCAATGACAGATATTGATCAGAAACCCTCACAGGTTCTGCATTTAGCATAAAACAATCTGCTCCAATCAGAACATGTCAAACTGCAGCCCAACAGCAGCAGCAGCTGTCAGTGTGTCAGTGTGCTGACTGGACTATGACTCGCCC
Organism: Sebastiscus tertius; assembly: GCA_916701665.1. Lineage (NCBI taxonomy): Eukaryota > Metazoa > Chordata > Actinopteri > Perciformes > Sebastidae > Sebastiscus > Sebastiscus tertius. The sequence continues at coordinate 11,762 of CAKAOH010006251.1, forward strand.
CAAACTGCATGTGATGATCATAAAGTGGGCATGTCTGTAAAGGGGAGACTCGTGGTACCCAGAGAACCCATTCACATTCACTGATCTGGAGGTCAGAGGTCAAGGGACCCTTTGGAGCGTTATTTAACCTCTCCATGACCAGCTAGTCTGACCTGGTTGGTACCGATGGATTCGTTACGTTAATGCATTAACTAAATTAGTGTCATTAAAACTAATCTGTGTTAATGCATTATGATCCTGTGAACTGTGACAGCTCTAGTTTATACTCTCTGTTATACCTTACTATTATCACACCTCTTCTGGAGACAGGAAGTCATGTTGTCTGCAGCTGAATTGAAGTAAATCTCTGATCTGCAGCGTTCCAGATAAACACAGCTGGATAACTTCCATCCTTTCAGGGAGAGACTGTTGAACATTCCACTAACCTACTAATGTGCATCTACTGCACACGGTGACATCATGCACGTCATCATGAATCTCCCACCCCCCCATGGGAACATCTCTCTGGTCTGTCATGATGCAGCAGCTCAAAGGTTTCTGTACCGACCGGAGGAGATCTTCAGGCTCAGGTTTCCTCTGTGTTCCTCTCATGAGTTCATGTTGCCAGAGGTAATAAGAGAAGGAGTGAGTTAACCCTCTGAGACCCACAGTAGTGGTTTATAATAGGCATGTCTGTAAAGGGGAGACCTGTTGGTACCCAGAGAACCCATTTACATTCACACATCTGGAGGTCAGAGGTCAAGGGACCCCTTTGGAGCGTTATTTAACCTCCTTCCCAACATGGTTGGTACCGATGGACTGATCAGGTTTGAACCTCTGAGAGACAGTAGAGTCAGTGGCAGGCCTCAAGGGGTTAACAGAGGAAGGATGGAACAGGAGAGAGTGATAATCAGGGAGGGAGGGAGGGAGGGAGGGAGGAGATCTCTGAGCTCACGACTTTCCCCCGCAGCCGCTCACAGACACCTGTCTGCTCCAGACGCTCCGGAAACACTCCCTCTATACCAGGGTCCGCCTGCAGCGAACTGTCTCCATCACCGACCACGGGCTGTCCCTCTCAAGGACATCCATGTCAAACTCTAAAATACTGTCCAACCAGAGTTCATCATGGCCTCCTCTTCCTCCTCTTCCTCCTCCACTTCCCATAATGCTGCATCCTCCTCCTCCTCTCCCTGTTAGCCGGCGTCCGTCCACCAGGCTGCTGTCACATTACACACACAGACACAGACACACACACAGACACAGACACACAGACACAGACACACACACACAGACACACACAGACACACAGACACAGACAGACCACTCACCTTTTTGAGTTGATCATCCTTCAACTCGGTGAAGTAGTAGGCCAGAAGCTGAGCTGCTATCATCCTGCCTGCACGTCCTCGACGTCAGAGACTACGAGGTGGTCTGAGAGTTAAAGAAGGAGGGGAAGGAAGGCTGTTCTCTCTCTCTGCTGTTCCCCCCTCGCTGATCCCTCTGTATCCTGGAGTGGAGGAGGAAGCAGGCCTGAGCTCAGCACCGTGACGAGGTTCAAAAGGGAGGACAAAGTGTGGTGGTGAAACAAGAGAGCAGCAGCAGCCTGCTAGTCTGCGACAGACACACTCCTGCAGCCTCTCTCACACACACACACACACACACACACTTCAACACACACTGACACACACCAGAGGCTGGTCTGAGCGTGTCTCCTCCCTCTCTGCTGCTAGCTCCTGTTAGCTCTGGGAGATGCAGCAGCTCTGCTCTGGAATGGTGCTGCTGCTACGCCCTGCCCCCACCCGCACGCCTGATTGGACGGGAAGGAGAGGAAGAGGAAGAGGGGAGGAGGGGGCTTCTCCTACAGCAGCAGCAGGGAGAGGAAGAGAAGTAGAGGAGGAGGGAGAGGAGGAAGAGGGAGAGGAAGAGGAGGGGGATTGTGAGGCGAATCAGGAAGCTGCATCTGCATGATGAAGCTGCAGATCTCCTCCCAGAGACTTCCCCCGGCCCGGCACGTCCCGCACGTTGCCACGGCACCCAGAGGTGTACGTGCAGAGGGGCAAGGCGAGCACACGGTGATGTCATCACATGCAGCATCATGCTGCAGGCTGAAGGGCATCAGATACTACCGGCTGCAACATCCAACCGTCTCTTTAACAGCTCCACACATACACTGCTAGAGATAGAGAGAGACGGCTGCTCGCTTCTTATCTGCTGCAACACTCTGCCTCCTACTGATACTACTGCCAGGTTCCCTTCAACAACAAGACACCCAGAGACACCCAGAGACACGCTGCACGCTATATCCAAACCCTTTACTGGAGATGACGGAGCGTTCAGTCTGGACTTTGGGAGGATGTAAACGGCTCTAAATGCAAAGTTCACTCACTTCTTCTGGTAGATTTCAGCTCTATCCTCCAGTCTGCTATAGGATGAGTTTGGTACACACAGTTCGTCTGTTTTTATCAACTCAGACTAATAATTGAAAGAGGAATAACTCAGATAACAAAAAGAGGAGTTCAGATCACACACGAGCCTTCGAGTCATGTGATATCCCAACTGGTTCCCATCCCAGGTTGTGACATTCTGACGCTTTGTCACGACCCTTTGGCGTCACTTGTTAACACACCGAGTAGCCCAGCGCGTTAAACTATGACGCTCCACTACGGTCGCAGGAAACACCTGCTTCACCTTGTTCATTCAAAAACAACACTTACTCAGGTTTAGGCAACAACACTGTGGAGTAATGGAATCAGCTTGTCATGTGACCGGTGGATGATGTCATGTGACGGGCTCAGTATAGTTCTGGGTCAAGCTCGGCGAGGGCCGAAGTGTAACGAGTCACATGTGGAACATGTAACTGCTGATAACGTTCCAGTAAAGGTCCTGAACGCTGAGCTCAAAGTAGTCTTGATTGTTTGTGAAAGAACCCGACACACGACATGGTGTCAGGAGCGGAGCTGCTTCGAGCTACCGGACCGGAGGACCGGAGGACCGGAGGGAAGACGGCACTTCCTGCTAAAGCTAAAGAGATAGCAAGCATGGAGGACGAGGCACCGCCGCACTCAGAGGAACCCAGGCCGGGAACTTCGGCACCTCCGACTTAGTTAGGTTGAGGAAAAATCATCCTAGTTTGGCTTAAGATGACTCAGTTTGTAAAGTGAAAGTGAAACTTTAAGCGCTCCTGGATGAAAGCCCTGTCTTTGTTGGACCCGTCCACCGCCATCTTTAAACGACGTCACCACTCTCCAGACCTTTCTCTGTGTGTTTCATATTGACACGGACTGCTGTACATTCACAGTTACGTGAAAGCCCGGTGCGTCTCATACAGACGTGACAAAGCGTTGGTATTTGACGCCCTGTGAATGAGAACAGCTGGATATTTCTGACCGACTGCAGAGGAACCTAGATATAGCTTCTGGTGTAGAGAGTCCCACCAGGCTCTCAGTAACCTTGGATGACCAGTGAGGTTATAACTTAACACAGAGAAATGCTCCTAAACCAACAACCATGAGAAAGAATCTCAGCTATTTCCTGTGTCTGCATACTTGATACTCTAACCATGTCAGGATGTTAGGAAGAAGTGAAGCTATTATGAACCTCAGACTGATGAGGATGGGTCTTTAGATTTCATTTAGAGTTTGGTGTTAAAACCTGTCTTATCCCACAATAACAGAAATAATAAAGGAGCTCCTCACAACTGGAAAGAAAAGGTGAAGAAGTATGAGCGGTTGCACAGAAGCTCCGTCGAAGACAAACCAAACAAAGACATGACAGAAGACAATCTGAAATAGTTTTGTACCAGCTTTGTGAAGTTTTCACACACATACAGTATGTGTTTGTTTCTAACAGCAGTGGAGTGAACATGTGTAGCTGACTTCCTGTTCTGTCAGGTCGTTAATGAGCTCCAGGTGATTCCAGGTGAATTAGTGACCGATTAGAGGAGCTCTGGGCTTCTGGAGCAGAACGGAGAACCACTGGACACAATGATGTTCCCATACAACTCAACTGCAATCTCAATAATGTTTCAGGGAAACTGATTTTCTCCTGGATTACAGTCGCAGTATTAAACCATTTCAAACACTTTCAAAGACTTTCAAAGACTTTTAAAGACTTTTAAAGACTTTCAAAGACTTTTAAAGACTTTCAAAGACGTGGTTAACGTTGTAAACTGAAACAAAACAAAACGCAACCAAAGGACTTGGTTAGGTTTAGTTCAAACACATCATGGTTTGGATAAAATGACCAAGTTTGTTACGTTATTTAAACCACGGACGTCATTTAAGATAAGTGAACGTTGGCTTTTGGTTTCACGCGGCGGGACAGTCACGACGTCTCCTGGGTGAAAGTCCTGTTTGTTTCTGTCATAAGAAACGTATTTGTGATCCGTCAAACAGAATCCGTGTCCCTCGTAAACCTAATTCACAGTTTGGTCGTGTGGGAACGTGATGCTCAGGAGACGGAGTCGGTGGCAGAGTGCTGATATCATCACCATCTCTTTTCCTTCCTCTGGATCAGTGCTCTTCATCTCCACCAGTTTGTGTAACTCTTCTGTTAGACTTTGGTTTATTAATTCAATCCCAACTTGTTTTCTGAAACATTTAAAGCCCAGGTTGATTTTAGTCCTGCTGCTTGGAGCAAAGTCGTCCAATGAGTTTCTGATTCTTCTGTACGCCACAATAAGAGCGTAAGAGCTGAGGGTTTAGTGACTTTAGTGGACTAGACAACAGAACAACGAGAAGTCAATGCAGTAATATTCATTAAATGAATTATAGAAACACGTCCTCTGTCTTAGAAACTGGGACACGCTTTAGAAAATGTCCCCGTTCGGCGGACACGTGGTTTTGAATCCCGTCTTTGAATCGCTGATTCGACCTGGTGCAACAAATATCAGCGTTGCTACTAAACAAAGTCAGAGACAACCCCTCCTCTCCCTCCTCTTCCTCCTCTTCCTCCCCCTCCTCCTCTCCCTCCTCTCCCTCCTCTTCCTCCTCTCCCTCCTCTCCCTCCTCTTCCTCCTCTTCCTCCTCTCCCTCCTCTCCCTCCTCTTCCTCCTCTTCCTCCCCTTCCTCCTCCTCCTCCTCCTCCACCGTTCAGCTCGGTTACGTCATCACGCTCTTCGTAAAATGACCCGTGTGTCTGCTGACTCAATGACTCAATGACGCTCAACCAACTCTGATGTCCCTCTTTTTTTTTCCGCCCTGTGATTTAGGACTTCCCTCCTTGATTCCACTCTATCCTCCTCTTCCTCCTCCTCCTCCTCCTCCTCCTCTGTCCCATCTTCTGCCGGCTGCGAGTCAGTGAGTGCATGAATGAAAAGAAGCGTCCCCCCCTCCCTAAAGAGCAGCTGTAAGAGGAGACGAAGAGGAGACGAAGAGGAGACGAAGAGGAGGGGGGGCTGAGCGTTCATTGACTCCCGTCTCTCTGAGGCAGAGTGTCCTGCCGGGTGTCATGGCTGCTTCAGGGTGACCTTCTCTAGCGACCTTCATATCTGTAGTTGATTCAGAGTCCTGACTGACGCAGACTGCTGACACACAAACACACAAGCAGCCTCTTTATCACAGTGTCGTTATACAACCAGTGAACTGATGCTGAGGCAAAGACAAGACGCCATCTGACAAACTCCGGAGCTGAAACTGTCAAGGTTTAGTGTTTAAACGTGAACGATTCTCTGATGGGAGGATTCGCCACTTCAACGTTGTGATGGATAAACGATTAATCAGTTAACAGATTAAACAATAATGAAAAGAAGTGTTATCAATTAAAATATTTAATCACGATTAATCGCACATTTTGTATCTGTTCTAAATGAACCTCAAAGGGAGATCAAGTATTTAATCCTCTGATCAACATGGGAGTGGACAAATATGCTGCTTTATGTAAATGTATGAATATTTGTATTTGTATTTTTATTTTTATTTATTTACTCCTCTGTTTAATTTCCCCTTTATTTATTTATGTATTTATTTATTTGTATTAATTTTTAAATTGATTTATTTATTTTTGCTTTTATTTTTTATGGATTCAGTTATTTTTTGCATTAATTATTTTTTTTTTTTTTCATTTTTCATTGATTTATTTTATATTTATTTTTAAATGCTACTTGATAAATATGATATTATATAATATATATAATATATAATATTAAAAATGGCTTCTTTATTTATATACAAATATCATATATTTCTTACTATTCCTGTTTCTTTATTTATTTACTCCTCTGTTTCCCTTTTATGTATTTATGTATTTATTTTTTTTAATTAATTTATTTATTTTTGCATTTTGCATAGTTAATTGTGATTAATTGCAAACTAATCACAGAGTTTTTATCTGTTCTAAATGAACCTTAAAGGAGATTAGTCCAGTATTTAAAACTTTTTTTACAATATTTCAATATGTTTTTTAATTTCCAGCGTTTCACTTGAACATAAAAACAGGTGGATGGAAACACACCGAGTGTCTCAGAGAAATAAGAAGGTCAAGGGGTCTCCAGAGTTATTTACCATCATCCTCCTTGAACATCCAGACCGAGTGGAGATCAGACCTGGAGATCAGACCTGGAGATCAGACCTGGAGATCAGACCTGGAGATGAGACCTGGAGATCAGACCTGGAGATCAGACCTGGAGATCAGACCTGGAGATCAGACCTGGAGATGAGACGATATCTGATGATGAACCATCTCAGCGGCCAACTGGGAGGAAGCTCGACTGAGCTTCTCATTATCAAACAACAACATGTTGGAATTTGTCCTCATTACTTGAGTCACAAACAAACCAGAGAAAAGCGTAGTGTGAGGCTGTTGCAGCTGTTTGCTCTCAGAACGAGGCTCTGCAGCGACACGAGGCCCCTCAACCTGATGAACCTCCTGCTCATCATATTAGCATGCTCCAATAATCTCCTTTATTCACACTCCAAACATGCTGGGTGAGCTGGGGCCGGAGAGAGGAAGGAGGCTGGAGCCTGACCATCTCACACACACACACACACAGGGGGATAAAGGCACTAGAGTAACCGTGTAACTCTACAGCAGCACTGCAGAGAAACTTTGTTTTTCAGATTCCCCTGATGATGTCGGTGGTTGCTGTGAGCGCGGTCTGAGAGAGCGACGGGGGTCGGACTGCTCCACGCTGCTCTCCCTCCCTCCCTCCACTAGAGCTGTGGAAACTGAACAGTAACAGTTACGATCATGACGTTGATCGTTTCATTCTTCTCCCTGGCGTTAAGCCTTAGTGGAAGCTTTCATTCCTACATTGTTTTGCTTGTTAGGGTCCGAGCAGCTGCTGTTGTTCTTCCTATGAACTCTTCCTCCACATGCAGGAAAAGAAACCCTTCACACGGATCAGCTGTGACCTTCAGCCCACCGCCAGGGGAAGAGAACAGCATGCATCATCTGGTTACCATGGCACCTGGCAGTGGGGGGGTATGAGACAGGAAGTGAACATTTCATGAGGACGAGAGAGGAACCAAAAAAGATCCACACACAGCAGGTTCAGATGATCCTCCAGTAGGTTCAGATGATCCTCCAGCAGGTTCAGATGATCCTCCAGCAGGTTCAGATGATCCTCCAGCAGGTTCAGATGATCCTCCAGCAGGTTCAGATGATCCTCCAGCAGGTTCAGATGATCCTCCAGCAGGTTCAGATGATCCTCCAGTAGGTTCAGATGATC
>CAKAOH010006314.1:0-41811 GCA_916701665.1 Sebastiscus tertius
CTATATTTTGACTTTTTTTCATGAAATTTTTCAACATACTATATTTTGACTTTTTTTCATGAAATTTTTCAACATACTATATTTTGACTTTTTTAAATGACATTTTTCGACATACTATATTTTGACTTTTTTTCATGAAATTTTTCAACATACTATATTTTGACTTTTTTTCATGAAATTTTTCAACATACTATATTTTGACTTTTTTAAATGACATTTTTCAACATACTATATTTTGACTTTTTTTATGAAATTTTTCAACATACTATATTGACTTTTTTTCATGAAATTTTTCAACATACTATAATATGACACATTTTTCGACACACTATAGTATGACTTTTTTATGACATACTATACTATGACTTTCTTTTTACTATGACAAAAATGTCCAGAAAAAAGTCATTGTACAGTATGTTGAAAAATGTTAGAAAACAACGTCATATTATAGTATGTAAAAAAAAAGTCGTAAAAAATGTCATAGTATAGTATAGCATAATAAGTCGTTAAAAAGTCAATACTCAAAAAAGTTATCGCATAGAAAAAACCCCTCAATATATCACTTTGCTTACAGTATCGCAATATATTGAATCATTACCCCAGTATGATGATATGCATCGTATCGCCAGATTCTTGCTAATACACAGCCCGAGCTGCAACAACAGTTTAAATAGTTACACTTCATAGCACACAACAACAGGACTGCAGTAGGACTTGAGAGAAGTTTCTCTAATTTGCACATTTCTCATGAAATCTTATATTATAAACAACATAAACAAGACAGCAGTTAGTAGAGAGGACACCTCCACCTGTCAACATATGTTGCCATGTTATGCCACTGCTACAGATTGGATTTCCAACCAATTTTAATAATTTCTTCCTTTCCCTGTTCCCAGCTTGTTTCACAACAGGAGGTTCACATTCTGTCATGACTGCGACTGAAATGGGACAGGAGACCATCAGTTGGGCCAGTCAGCAGCTTCATGTACCAATTAGCTCTACACGTATTCGTTGAATTAGCTCGATACAGAACGACATGTTCTTATAAGACTGCACCAAGTTTAGGAAGAATATCAGTTATAATGAGCTCTTCAATTACTGCATTGTTTGATTGGACCTCTTTTCATCTCTACAGATGGCTGATAACATACACGTTATGGAAATATATTAACTTTCAACACATAAAGTTTCATTTTGGTAGAATGAAACTAGAGTTTATTCCATCCATCCATCCATCCATATGTTTATAGTAGTAATTGTCAAATGTTTGTTTACCTTTATTGTCCTTGTTTTTAGCCGTATGTCTATTCTGCATATGTACATTGAAAGTGTGGTCTTTACAGTATATTCAATTACCTGAAGCTAAGTTATTTCAAACAACCTAAAGCTGGACACGCTTGTATAAAATATTTACTTTTATTTTCTTTCTTGGTTCCATATCAGAGTACAACACGTTACCACCGAGGGAGTAAAGTGATGAAGTGGCAGCTCATCAATAGCACCACATGCGCTCTCTGAGGGCTGTATGACTCTCAGTCACACCAGCTTTCATCTGGCTGCTGTCAGGCTCCTGCAGCGATGCTACTGCCAGGACCACACAGTTGAGACATGACGAGTTTGTCTTTGTTCCTGTGGACTTAATCAGGTGTTTTTCCCATGAAAAGGTATAAAATGGAGAAATCAGAGCTTTGCACATACATACAAAATATGTGTATGTGCAAAAGGAACTCATTTTGCAGCTATCTCTAATTTCTAAATAGGGATATTTATGAGATATTTAGAGTATGAATGCTAATTTGGTATTCACCTTACTTTCCATGTAGCGTTAGAACATAACTGTTCTAACGGTGAGGACAAGTGGTTTAACAATATTAACTAGGGCTGCAACTAAGGTCTGTTTTCATCATTGATTAATCTGCCGATTAGTTTCGGAATTAACAAATTAATCATTTGGTCTATGAAATGTTAGAAAATAGAGAGTACCTGTCCGTTTTTCTAAATACCAAGGTGAAGTTATTACAATGCTTGACCAATAGTCCAAGTACTGTATAAATCAAGATATTGAATCATATAACATGGAAAAAGTTCCTTAATTAAATTAATTTAGTAACTCTAGCTAGAGAAAGTGTGGCATTCAAACTTACATTAACAATTAATCGATTATCAAACTACTTGCTGATTATTTGTTGTCCATCGATTAATTAACTAATCATTTTAGCTTTAACTACTTTAAGTTTTATCTATTTAAACTATGCAATATTGCCACACACATGCCCTAACATATCATGTTCACAACACGATAAACTCTTTTCATATAGGTTACCGTAGACCTTTAACCTGGCTCTGTCATTTGGACAATTCTTTTTACATTTATTTCAAATTGACTGCTGAAGATCAGAGGCAAAGTTTGGACCTCGATTTTAATCTTTGTTTTAAAAAAAAAGATATAAAAATCATTTTTAAAAAAGCGCATTACTGCCTTACAGAGCTTCTGGTGTAGCTAAGCACTATAAGCACAAAGACGGACACAAAATAGACAATAAGCTTGAGGCTCTTACTACTTGGCCATGTTGTGAAAAAGGTTTTGCACATTTGCAACATCAACAAGTTGAGAGGCAAAACGGTTGCAAAGTGACGGCAGAAAACAAAATGTTTTAGTGAAGATTTCATTTGTTCAGCTTTCTTTGCACTATTTTCTTTTTATCTTTATTGTCATGCTTTACCGTTAGAGAATACTAGAAGAGCCAGAGTATCAGAATAAGTGTTAAGTCAGACCAGAGATATAAATTTACTGAAACTTAAATAAATGTGGATTAGATTCTTGTCTTTGCTGCAGCTCTACGGTGTGACTTTAGGTTCATTTGAGCCCTGTTCAACTTTGCTAAACTGGGGTTGGACTAAAGTAGTCAAGCCCAACCCCAGTCTAGCAATCAGCTTTAAGGTCGAAGATGTGCTCTAAGCTTTAAGATGTACATACTTAACATGAATTGATGGCTGATGGATCTGACATTCACGTATGGCGCCCGTATTTCTTTTTCATACAGTACGTTTTCTCTCTTGTCTTTGCCCGTGGCAGAAGGTCAGCGCGGCAGACTGTTGTGAAAATAATCACAAAATGAATCGGTGCAATCGAGAACAAAAACGATGACTAAGCCCGTTTTTGCTTCATTGCCCTCGTATGAAGTGTACAGATAGTTTATATGAAGTATAAAGGCTCACGCCATGAGACATGACTCACACACACAACACCACATCCAGGCAGCACACACCCTCACCTCAGCAGCAGCAGCCTGTCTGAACAGATCTGCTGTAATGTGGAGGAATGGGACTTAGTGAGGACAGAGAAGTGGCCCGCGATGTGGCGGGAAGCGAGAGAGAGAGAGAGAGGGCATGATAGACAAGAGATGTTGTTGATGCATTCCTGTGATCTGTGGCCTGAGAACACACAAGTGGCACCACAAAGAAAGAAAGAAAGACAGTAGGAGAGCAAAGAAGAGATGCTAATATACAGAAAGGGGTGGAAGAGATAGAAAGCAATCAGGGTGAAAACGAAAGAGAAGGAGTGAGGGAGCGCACTGGGCGAGGCTGACACTTTGTCAGAGGCAGAGCTAGTTGTCAGACGGGCTAATGCCGCCTCGGTTCAAGTCCCTCTTAAAGACGTCAGATCACACAGGCAGATTGCCCGTGGAGGATTTGAGGCAGACGCCCGCCGGGGGAGTTGGGAAATTGCATTTGCTGCCTGCTACAAGATCCTGATAAGAGCAGATTTGTTCTAAGAACGCAATGACAGGGCAAGGTTATCACAAAGCTGCCTGCCCTCCCTACTGCAGAGGAGAGGAGAGGCTTCCGAGCACTCCTCGGAGGAGACCGGGAGAAAACTCACAAGAAAAACCTGATAAATGATCCTCGTCCATAATATCGCCCACCAGAATGTGCAACTGTTGCAAAGCAAGAACCAGTGGTTGCAATGCATTTTCTCCCCACTGTAAACATGGACATTATACGGAGAAGAAGCCAGTCAAAGCTAGTGTGAATCAGAGCTGTAGAAAATTTAGTGCGACTGAATTCTTCTAACATTGACCCAGAATCTGAAAGCAAACTGATGGAAGTTTTATAAGGTCTCTACAAAGCTGATATCTAGCTTCTGCTCACCGTTACCTGTGCATAGAGCAGATTTTTAAGCTACCTGATTGGAGGTTTCTTAACAAAATGCTCATTTTTTACCTTCAGTTTGTATGAAGACAGGCTTGAACCTTGTCATTTTATTTTTTTTTAAATCAAAAAACACTGATGTTTTCTCATGCAGTTGCTCAACTTTTATTCTGAGTCTTGTCCATCCAAGACATGGAACTGCTCCAACTGCCAGTCACCTACCACACTGTCTGGACTTTCACTTCCAGATCAATGAACATGTGACGTAACTCCTCATGTGAACTAATCTGCAGATGCTGAGGGGAAACCAAAATAAGGCTGTGTGGGTTATAAAGTCATTAAGACTAAGAGAAGACCGGTGTCAGAGCGGTCTGTTCGCAATTAAATATTTTAATCGATTGACAGCCTTTATATACTGTTGGGTAGTTTAATCTACAGCAATGCATCATGGTCTTTAAGATCATCATATGTTTGTAGCGTCATGTGAGAACCACGTATCTCTAAAAAGTCAACTTTTCATGGTGTTAGAAAATCGTTTTATGCTTTGTGACGATGCATTTTCCAGCTGATCCAAGAGGCTTTTCAAACAGTTTATTCATCTTAGGAAGTAGGAGAAGTTTCTCAATATATAACACTTCGTCCTTCAGTTTATCGCAAACATTCAACATTAACACATCTGGAGATACGTGCGATACGTTTTCACTGGACAGGAAAGGGATAAAAAACCTGTAATCTGAAAAGTAACTAAAGCTGTCAGACAAATGTAGTGGAGTAAAAAAGTACAATATTTGCCTCTGAGATGTCGTAGAGTAGAAGTATAAAGCTGCATAAAATGGAAATACTCAAGTAAAGAACCCCCGATGCTGTTATGTCCTGTGATAATCAGCATGACGTCTTGCATTGGAAACATTTTGCTGGTTGTGTGTGAAAAGAGAGAGAGAGAGAGAGAGAGAGAGAGAGAGAGAGAGAGGTGAGTGCAGAGAAAGACGTGTTGCGTCTGTCTGACAGTCATACAGGTCTGTCATTCTCAGTGAGAGAGCGAGCGAGCATTGGTCAAGAGACAGAGAGAGAGAGAGAGAAATAGAGCAAGCAAAGTAAAAGTTCAAAGAAGAATGTGTCGAGGTGTGAGCTTCGACGGCTTAAGGCTGTCAAAACCTTAATCTATCTGTCATGAGGTGTGTGGAGGCCGGGCTTAAAGTTGGCGGGATGTTGGACTGATGTCATTTGGACAGCCACGGCCCATCACAAGACATTTCCAGCTGGCACTTTATTCTCATATACACAGGATCTTCTCCTCCTTCTCCTCAGCCTCCTCTATTCACTGTCAGGCTGTGGATGATGTGTCTGTTCATGTGTTGGGGGAAAGGCGTAACTACAACTGTGACAAAGTTAAACTTTAATTAACCTAATTAGAGAATTCTGGACAATTATGCAACTGTAAAGTTGGATAAAAAGCAAAAGAAAATGAATTAAAACACACTCTTTGCACCATCAATTTGTAACAAAAATATTTTTGACATTGTCGTAAAGAGTACATTACATAAATTACTGTATAAGGCACAATAAAACATAACACATACTTTGTTTTCAACGTTACTGGGGTGGCGATTACCTGGTTCTATGACGATGGTAATGTAGCAGTAAATTAGTGGGGACAGAGGAACATTCTGACTTAAAGCTGACGTAGGCGAGATTGGAGCAAATATGATTAAAAAAAGTTATTTTTATAAAATGGTCGCTACATCGTGGCAGTAGTACATGAAACAGGTAACCTGAAAAAAATTATGTGCCTCCAGTGCTCCTAAAGGCATCTGCAAGATTTCACAGACCGGAGGAAAACAAGTAGTAAGAGCTGATCTGAGGTCTGCTGTCCAGCTGCCGTCTATGAGAGCCGGCTGTCAATCACTCTGAACTCCGACCAAACGGTCAAACTAGGCAGCGCTGATCAAATATGAATCAATATTATGTCACGTTAATGCCTTTTTCTCTCCTCAAATGTTTTCAGAAACATCTTGTAGTGCGCAGTTTAGCTGTAAAATGAGAAAGTTTGTGACGCCGCCGCCATTAAATCTGGTGAAGGAACGCCAAGTACCGGTCACATGACCAGAGCACAGCCAATAGGAATGCTCTCTCTCAATGAAATGAGCTGTGATTGGTCAAAGTCTCCCGTCACGGGCTAGATTTTCTAAAGCCTGAAAACAGAGCCAAGAGGAGGTGCAGAAGTCTAGTTATCACTCAGAACACTTGAATTACAATATGCTGAAAGGTTATTATGGAATTTTTGCCCAAAAATATACTGCCTACTGCCGCTTTAAGTGAGGGAAAAAGATGGTATCGGATTGGTATCAGTATTGCAGAACTCAAGGTTGCGGTATCGGACATTAAAAAGTGATATCGAGTCATTTCTACTTTCAAAAATAATCTGTTTCCTAGTTAGTATTACACCTTGGATGTTGGTGTGAATGCTGTTTACAAGTTGGAAACTGGCAGGTACGGTAACTCCCATACGACATGATTTAAAAGTCACCCTGTAAGGCGGAAGGAAACTGTAAGATTTGGGGGATCTGCTGGCAACTAAAACACAAATTAGGGAGTGTGCCGTCTCCTAAATCACAGGCTGCAGCAGTTGAACTTTTATGACGAGAAAATTCATTCAGCCTTTTACTGTCACTCCATTTTTAGACGATTACAACTGTTAGAAATCGGATGTGAGCGAGGAGAGACATGATGCAGTCGGAGAAAAAAAAGGGGGTGTGAATTTTCCAAATCAGCAACACAGCAGTGTGGACGGGCTCATGGTGTGATGTACTGTCTTGTCGATGTGTGTGTGTGTGTCAGGTGTTTATCTCTGTGGGTATGTCTAAGTGCATGTGTGTGCAGGCAGTGAGTGTGTATTGGTTTCTGTGTGTGTGTGTGAAGTAGATGTTGTTACTGGGTGTGATTTAGGGCCTGCAGGAGTAAATTAAATCATTTCTCAAGGCCTCTCCTGTCAAGTCTGTCACACAGAAAGATAACGCTGTCGATGCAACCTCATCTTCACACAAAACCTCTGTTGCAGCAGACCAGAGAGGAACTAACGGGTTTTTGGATCAAACTCAACAATTAAATATAATATGTAAATAATTCAGCGTGACCTTGATCAAGGGGTGTCGTGTTTTTTTTTTTGTTTTTTTTAAGATTCAGTCAATCAAAGCAAAACACAACTCTCTAGCGAATGTTTGCAATTTAAAAAAATATCGTTGTTTTGTCAGATATCCTTGATAAAATATTCAGAGGCTGTTTTCTAGCATATCTCGACAAGATGCATCTAAAACAATACCCTGACGATGAATTCAATAATGTGAGAAGTTGTTGATATTCAAGTGTGAGAGCACTGATTAAAAGTGTTCTTGTGATTTCTTTCAGTCACTCCCAGGTGTTTTTTTGTTGTTGTTTTTGACAAAACTGTGTCATTGTTTGACAGTTCAAGAAAAGCCTTTTTCTAATGTTACTTTTCTGTTAATTTAAATGTGTTTGAATTGTGAACGTAGCATTAACTTCACATCATTAGATTAGTATTGAATGTGTATTTGAGCAACACTCTAGGGGAAGATAATTAGCTCATTGTTAGAACAAAGTTGGAATATTTTGAGAAATATAACGTAAAAAGTTGTAATTTCCAGGAAAAAAGTCCTAATATTATACAAATATAGTTATATCGCTGTCTTCAAAGTCACCAGACCAGACTCCATTCACAAAAACAGTCATTTTATCTCGCAGAACACAGGAGTTGCTGGTCTAACGCTGCATCATTCGGTTAGTTAGTTAGTGTTATTGTGTAACTTTCAGAGCTGAACTAACGTGACGTCCACACAGCAGTACATCGCTTAGCTCCTCCAAACTGGGAGCATGCCGACCGCCATCTAAGTTACCATATGTAACGTTAATACACTGACTATAAGGCTGTAAATATACTGTACATATATCAGAGTCATCATGCAGAAACCTACGTCAGGTCATGTGGGAACATTTTTTAAAGAAGGGCTTGGGAAAATAGCATTTTGACACTAAAACATGCATAATACCATACCAAAAATTTTAATGTTCAGACTACTGGGAAGCTACAGAATGATATAAAAACCTCAAAAATAATAGACCCACCCTCTAATATTAATCTTTACTAGGGATTCTTTGTTTCCTCCTGGCATGAGGGTCAATATCATATAATATATAATTAATTATATAATATAATATACACATTACATTTGGTTTAACTTCTTTATATAGTGTCTTATCTTTATCTGAAGTGTGTTTACTTGCACGCATAGTGAGCGCGGAAGAGATCTCATAAGACCGATACAAGAATGAATCATTTGGTTGACTGACTCCATGATGAGTAAATAAACTAATTTGTGTTGTCGTTCACTGTCTGCATGATCGAGCTCGGTCGTCTACACGGAGCTTTTTTGTTTGAGATGCTGCTGAAGTATTTAGTAGCATTTAGTGGAGGACAGCAAAGCCGAGCGGCGACAGTAGCTGTGGTTTAGATAGATGGAGCCCTGTCGTGCTATAAATCACACTCTTATTAACCCGTGGGCAAGTGAATGTAAAGTCACATCTCAGGGGAGTCTGCTGCAACACAAGGCTGTTTTCACTCCGGGTGATTCTTTTAGCCTTCATCCGGCGCTCAGGGTCAGATTATGGCCTGGATTCACGGCTAAATTACAGAAAAGAGACGCAGCGTAAATTAATGGATGCTGGTGGAAACGCATGACCATAAAGTATATCTATATGGGATTTCCTCAGACAGAACACGATGATTAACGATCGATAGCATGAACACTTTGACGGATTGCGATGCCATGATACAAAACAATGTCTATTGCATCCCTTCGTCACAGGTTGCACATCTATGAGTTAAATCAAAGAATGATTTCCCCCTTTTGAACTTCTAGAGATCTGAAGAATAAAACTATATAGTAGCCTATTTAATAATGTGAAGATTTGCTGCTTTTCTTTGTCTTATTTGATTGTAAACTGAATACGTTGGGGTTTTTAAACGGTCAGATAAAACAAGTAATTTGAAGATAACATTTTCAGCCATGGGATACTGATACCCGATCCACTGAATAATAATTAAAAAAAAAAAAAACATTAGAGAAAAGCCAAAAATAAACAGAACTTACAGAGCTCCAGACTAAGAGTGTGTTCCAATCCACGTCCTTCCAGAAGTACACTTCAATGTAGTGCACTTTGTGTACACTGTACTCACTTGAGTAGTGTGTAAATTTCAGCGGGGTGAGGGTCGTCTCAAATTGAATACTCTGTGGCGCACTGACCGGAAATGATGATCGCAACATTTGCCCGCGGCTCGCTACCCGCCAAAATATCTTCTGAAAAAAAATGAAAGCAGAGTGGAAATTACATTTCCAACGTTGTCGCCTACGCCTACGACGTGTCCTCCTGTTGGCTGAAAATGCACCGGTATGTTTACGTATTGTATTGTTTTATTCTGTTATCTGCGTCTGTTTGAATAGTGCTCGTGGCTCCGCCCCTTCCGCTATGTAGCCAAGATGGAGGCAGTTGAGTGTGGAAAGTGTCCAGCGTTCCACACTCAACGATCTGACCGTTTTGAGTACAACATCCGGGTACACTGCATTTTGCCGTACTTCCCAGTGTGAACGCACTTATGCACTCAAAGTAGTAAGTGTAAGTACAGAAGTATGCGGATTGGAACACATTTTACATTAGTTGCACCGGTGCACTTTTATCATTTAGGTGCACCAGCACATAATTTAGGTGCAACCAAAAATGTTCACTGCGCAATACATTTCAAGCGTTTTGTCAGCTCCCATCGGCCGACACTAAGAATGTCACGATACCAAAAATTTAGTAGTCGACACCAATACCAGTGAAATTCCACGATTCTCGATACCAATTCAATACCACGCGAAAAACAAAAGTAAAACAATAAATCCCATGTACTTCAACATCCACTCCTTTATTATCCGTTTCCATACTGGTTTTTGTTAGGAAGTTATACAGGTCATAACTCCCTCTAAATTATCCATTTCATATTGCTGTGAAAACACCTCCTTCAAACAACTGGATTTATCAAAGTTTCTTGCCAAAAATTTAATTTTACAAGATCACATTTGAACACATCATGATAATGTTAGTAATTTTTACTGAATAGAACCTGAACGCATCATAATATAAATCAATGGCACCTCCCATAACGTTAACTTATTATTATAACGTTTTTATTTTTTACATATATTGTTAAATAAGTGCACAACATGGCCGTGGATGTGATTTAAAACAGTTAAAAAGGCATTTTTCATTTCATCTCGATTAAGTGTTCCATCAGGGCACGAGTGTATGATGTCAAGTTTAAATGTATTTCTGTCATTATAAACAAAATAAACACTATCTGTATGAGTAAAGTGTGTTCAGATATACTGTATGTCTATAGCTCAGAGTAAAATCCACAAAGCTGTCAGCTACAGTAACATTTGAGCTGGTTGTTATAAGCAGGTTTGTCCACCAGAGGAACAAGTTTAGCTTACTTCTCTAATTCCCCCACACACACACATCTCAACACACCAACACACACACTTTCTACCTGCCAATATATCACAGCCTCTAGGTAGGAAGATTGATGGCATTAAATTGCTTCTATCCAGGTTTTTTATCAGGATTTACAGGCGTTGCTGTACCTAGAGCTTTCCAGCACCACTCCCTTCCATAAATCATGCTTTTTTTTTTACCTTACTACCACTCTACACACACACACACACACACACTTTGCACAGCACAGATGCCACACACATGCACAAACACCATATACACACAAAAGGTACACACACTTTGGGATATGGCTTTAACAAGATGGATGACCTCTTTGCCGTCTGCTGCCAAAACGAACCTTAACCCACACACACACACACACACACACACACACACACACACAGCAACTCAGACGGAGCAACACATGTACATTTTGACTCTGTAATGGAAAATGTCAATCTCTGTCGATGGCGGGGCCGTGGAAACGCAGTGATTCCTTCCCTTCCACCCATCGCTCTCATTATAGGAAAATGTCACCTCATTTCCCAAGTACACGTCGCCTGATTAATTTCTGAAAAGGGGGAAACGAGAGAGATGGGGAGATGGAGAGAGGTGGCGTCTGTCCCGGAGACTGTCGATGGAGTTGTTTCTTTGGGTGTACGGGATTGTGTGGCATTAAGCGTCTGTGTGTGTCTTTAAGGATGCAACAAGGTGGCTGAGCCTGTGGAGGTGTAGCCCCGGTAGAGCGAGGTGTCATCCTCCAGCTCTTGGAATCCCAAGGTGTTCCCAGACCAGGTGGGATATATAATCCTTCTAGCATGTTCTGGGTCTGCCCCGAGGTCGCTTCCCAATTGGATACGTCTGAACTGACTCAACTGGTTCCTTTCAAGGCCAGGAGAAACCTCCAAGCTCCAATAAATAATGCCTGACAATGACTGATATATTTGACTTCAGGACGTCTCTGACTACATACATGGTGAAAAGCAAACATCCTTGATGTATTCATTTAGATATTTTCCAAAATAAAAGTCCCTAGAAGTGTATGATTCAGCTTTTTCCCCATGGTCGAGTGTTAAAAAAGTGCAAAAGTGAGCATGGCTCACTGCTTGACCCCTACTAAAGTAAGGCAAAAGGTTTAGCCCTTTAGGAACTAATGGAATTAGTCTATTGAGCACAGTGACGCTTGTTATAAGCTCACCTTCCTCAAGTCCAGGGTGCACAAAATGTTTGAAATTTTGGGCGCTCTGGACTTCTAAACCCCAATTTGAAGTTCCTAAGTTAAATAGTTTCTGATTTATGCTAAATAGAAGTCGAAAAAAATCACAGTTTTTGGCCAATATTTCAAAAATGTTGGGCACCCTGGACTTCTAACCTTCAAAAGGCACAACTAGACCACACTGTCAAACATCAGACCAAATCTGAAGTTCCTAAGTTAAGTAGTTCCCGAAACAGAGGGATGGACCACCGGCCGGACGGACGGATGGACGGAAGGACAGACAGAATGATGGAAGGATGGACAGAAGGACGGAAGGACAGACAGAATGATGGAAGGATGGACGGAAGGACGGAAGGACAGACAGAATGATGGAAGGATGGACGGAAGGACGGAAGGACAGACAGAATGATGGAAGGATGGACGGAAGGACGGAAGGGCAGACAGAATGATGGAAGGATGGACGGAAGGACGGACAGAATGATGGAAGGATGGACGGAAGGACGGACGGACAGAAGGACGGAAGGACCAACAGAATGATGGAAGGACGGACAGAATGATGGAAGGATGGACAGAATGATGGAAGGATGGACAGAAGGACGGAAGGACAGACAGAATGATGGAAGGATGGACGGAAGGACGGAAGGACAGACAGAGTGATGGAAGGATGGATGGAAGGACGGACAGAATGATGGAAAAAAGGACGGAAGGACAGACAGAATGATGGAAGGATGGATGGAAGGACGGAAGGACAGACAGAATGATGGAAGGATGGACGGAAGGACGGACATGCGGAGCGCTATATACCCCCGACTACATTGTCGCGGAGGTATAATAAACTGCAATATCGAATCGCGATACTTAAAAATCGCAATACATTTCAAATCGGCACCCAGGTATCGTGACAGCATCGAATCGGGAGATGGGTGTATCGTCCCAGCCCTACTGCAGATAGAAATGTTAAAAGACTGCGGAAGAAATTCTGCAAATTTATTTGCGGATCCTAATAAAATCTCTTGCGACCCACCTGTGGGTCCCGAACCAGTCTTTGGGAAAGACTGCCCTAGAGTACACTTACACATCACTACAGCAAGGGGAAAAGGTCACTGATAAGACCTTCAGCTGCTGTTATGTCTACCTTTAAACTCTTTAATCTGGTTTTGTACACATAGATTAAATAATAATTGATCTCATCTAACTGAAAAGCATATAAACAAATGTCCCTAAATCTTGTGAGTGTTCCTTTAAATGGCTCCGCTGTCTGTAATTGTAGGTTAGAAAACACGGCGAGAGAAGCAGCGGAGGACGACAGAGGCCAGAAAATAAAAATAAAAAAAGACGATGTCAGATAAATGAGGTGGAGGCAAACTGGAGAGGCAGCGACAAGTGTTTTACAGCTGCTAAACAATTACAATCAGATACAACGGTGGCATTCTCCCTCCCCGCCTGTCATAAACTGGATAATGCAAACAAATGACCCTCAAATTGAAAACTGCGGGACAACAATGGAGAGCACCCTGTCTCATCAGAGTCACACACACACACACATAAATAAACACACGCACACACCTCGGGGCTCTGAAAAGACACAGTTTACAATCCAAATTACACTGTGATGACAGTCCAATTCTTTTCAATTTAAATACTGATTAAATTCCCCTGTTGCTTTTCGTTGTCACCCACCATGTGTCTTATCTGTGTGTGTGTGTGTGTGTGTGTGTGTGTGTGTGTACTCAGCACAAAATTGAATATTGAATTACTGTACCTTCAATCAAAAATAAACTTCCCGCTGCCTTGTTTTGAATACCAATATCTCATCAGTTTTCCACGCAGGAGTGATTGTAAGCAAGACTGAATATAACCTTCATAATCATTACCAGCCTAATGCCGCTTCACTGATGTTAATGAACATCATTTGGAGCTTCAATTGACCAAATCGCAGAGTAAAAGAACTCCACATCTCCCACAAGTAAGCGTGAATGTGTGAAAAGAAACTGGAATAATTGCTTGCCTGCAATCGTTTCTTAAATCTGAGATCGTTTCCTATTCAGCCGTCCGGGGACTACAGAGGAAAAATTAAACGGAGGTAAAGTACAAATGAAAATAAATGAATAAAAGGATGTAAGGAAGGGAGTTCACTAAACCTTAGCCAAAGGCAAATCCCCTGCTTTCTACCCATACATCATTTACCAAGAAAGTTTTGTGGGAATGGAGAGTTAGTGTTGTTAACACCTTTAGCTTCTTTCTTGTTCTGTGTATTTTAAGTGTTAAAATATGCCTTAAAATAGAAAATAAACATCAGACTCAAAATAACCATCAGCAGAGTTTTAAGAAGCAGCAGATGGTCAAATTAAAGGCTGCATATTGGTTAGCACTGTCGCCTCAAATTAAAGTGTTTCTGATTTAGACACACTAACATCTCATGTTGCTTTCTTATCTTTAAGGATAATTTGTTGACGGCGCTTGAACTCAACAGAAAGAGGTGGTGGAAAGTAACTAAGTACATTTACTGAAGTTGACCTTAAGTTTCTAATTGTTTTGCATCCTAAACTTTTACTTTCAAAACATATGAACAGTTTGCTTTCAGAGCACAAAATCTGCTTATCGAGTAATTTCAGTCCTTAACTGAGTCCTTAATGTCTTATTTTGTTTTACAAAAGTGACAAAATCTAGTGTCAGTGCTTTAAAAATATTACAAACTGTTTTTAATATCAATGAACGCATTTAAAGTGTTTTCAAAAATTACATTTTTTATAATTGTAGTGTATTCATTCTTGTTTCAAGCAACAGAAATGTGTAGAGCTTTTTTTTTTTTTTTTTTTAGAAAAAGGTGATTGAAATTAAAAACAAAAATATACTTATAAATAAATAAAATAAAACAATTAAAATAAGCAAATTTCCTGTGTAAATACTACTGCTTACTCTTGATACTTCAGTACTTTTACTTAAGTGAGATTTTGAATGCAGGACTTTCACTTGTAATGAAGTTGTGAGGGCTGTTGCTTAGGACCCAGAAGCAGACACAGACACAGCTGGATGGTGGCTGAAAGCCAGATGGATTTATTATAATAAAGGTGGTGAGGGCGCTGGAGAAGGCAGGGGACAGGCAGGCTGCTGAGCAGGGTGGAGTGAGGATGGCTCGATGGGATGCCGGCACTAGAATCCAACAGCACAGGAGAACACAACATTAACGCAGGAAGCTCAATAATTACTCTGGTAACAAACGGTACAGAGCGGCCGAGAATATACCACATGGTAGGCAGAACAATCTGGCAAGGACTGGCAGGGAAACTGGTGTTCTTGTACTGTGGGTTGATTAGGTTGATTGTTGACAGGTGGAGAGTGAGACCAGGTGCCTGATGATGAAGCCGCACCCCTGCCACACCCACACACACACACACACAGACAGGGGAGGGGGAGACACAGGGGAAACAGCCTGGAGTCACAGCCAGAGCCGTGACAGAAGTATTTTTATAGCATGGTATTAGTACTCTTACGTAAAGTAGAGGCTCTGAATATTTCTTCCACCACTGACGATAGGTGAGGATTGGTTAGAACGGTATGTTACGTGGATAATGGCTGATAAATTCTCAAGTACTGTTTACAAAGTCAAGAATGAACCCTTAAGGCTTTGACACACCAAGCCGACGGTCGGCCTTCAGACAGTTTGGGGCCGTCGGTGAGCGTCTGTGGGCCTAATTTTTTCGGTGTGTCCCGCACTATTGACTCTAGTCTTCCCGTGTTTGAATTTTTCCGGCCAATTCATGTTGAATCGGCGGCGGAGCCCGTCGGTGAGAGATATACTCCGATTGGCGGTTCAGCTTAAACGAATCAGTGCACAAGAAGAGAAACGGACGTGAGGAAAACAAACGAGTAAAGTCAAGAGAGCACATAAAGAAAGCTCTTCTCATTTTTCATCTTCATCTCATCTGATCATTCAAATGTACAGATATTTTCACAGCGACACAGCCATCTGGAATGAAGCTAAGTGGTGAGAGAAAGTGGTGTGAAAATGGTCGGCAAACTCCGCTTTGTTTCATGTACGTATCATAACAACGGCTTGTATATCCACCGTCCTCGGTTTTCCGGTTTCCCTTTTTGAATGACGAATACAGACTACCGCCACCTGCTGGTGTGGAGAGTTATTTCCTCTCATGCAGGCGCAGAGCGTACGTGCTAGTTGGCCGTCGGCTGTAGTCTTTGCGGTGTGTTCAAGTGCAACTTTTTGGCCAAGACAAAGGCGACGTGAGGCGACGAAGCTGGTGGCCTTCGTCGCCGCTAGTTCTTTGATGTCGGCTTGGTGTGTTCCCAGCTTTAATCTCAAGATACGGTTGTTTCCGGGGTTATATTTCCTAATTAAATAATGAACCTCACAACTTTTTATGGGGTCTTCAATTTATAGCAAATGTTGATTTTGCCTTTTTGTTTCCTGGCTGTGTTTTTAAAGAACGCAGCAATTTTATATTTTGTATATTTCCTTATATGGACAAGTCATTTGAAAGAAAGTTGCATCAGAAGTTGCTCCGGGACCAACGGCAACTCTGATGGATCAATTATGAAAGAAAAAGTTTTGTCTATAGAGCCGCCGCGATGTCTGAATGCTTTTAAGAATAAGTTACCACCGACCGGCTGCTCAGCCAGCAGATCATGAATGAAAGGAAAGCTCCTATTTGAAGTGAAAAAAGAAATGTGGGAGAGCTTTATTCATTTTGGTGGGTTTCAGTGGAGCTGACAGTGACACTTTCCTTTGTTCTGTCATTCCTCCTCCTCTTTCTTTCTTTCTCTATCTGATCACTGGTGCAGGAAGTGTACAGCGAAATTGAAACACTGACAAAAGACAGAGAGATTTAAGATGAGTTTCCTCCTATATATATGTGTGTGTGTGTGTGTGTGTGTGTGTGTGTGTGTGTGTGTGTGTCAGAGGTGAAGAGTGGCTTATTTGCTACCCCTCCTCCTCTTTCTCTCTATACTGTATGTGACAGATGGGAGTGTTACCTGCAATAAATAGCTGCATTTTCCTTTTGCTTAGCAGGAAATGTGCCAAGATGGAGTTTTTATGTGGGCGCCATCGCTTTCTTTTACAGAGCTCAACTAATTTACACACAGACACTGCAGATAAATAAGTACATTAAGATATTATCAGCAGTAAATTCCATTTTAAATATTAAGTTTTTATTTATATACTTATAAGCAGTTTTTTGTGATAACATCTGTTTGATTAATATCCGTTTTTTATTCATAAGCCATAGTCATGGTATTTTCTCAAATAAAAGCTGGGTTTGAAGGATATGAAGGGATCCTGTCCACTGGCGGCGCCATGGCAACCATCATTAATTTCATTAATCATTAATTAACACCTGTTCTTCTGTGAGAAAGGCCTATATCAGGCAGTAAAAAGTAGGACTCTCAATCAATTAAAATATTTAAATCGTGATTAATCGCACATTAATCACATTTTTTTTCTGTTCAAAATGTACCTTAAAGGGAGATTTGTCAAGTATTTAATACTCTTATCAACATGGGAGTGAACAAATATGCTAGTTTATGCAAATGTATGTATATATTTATTATTGGAAATCAATTAACAACACAAAACAATGACAAATATTGTCCAGAAACCCTCACAGGTACTGCATTTAGCATAAAAAATATGCTCAAATCATAACATGGTAAACTGAAGCCCAACAGGCTACAACAGCGTTATTTAGCCTCCTTTGCAACAAGCTAGTATGATGGTTGGTACCAATGGATTCCTTAGCTTTTCTAGTTTCATATGATGCCAGTATCTTCACTCTAACTTTATAACTAATCCCAAGTTGCGTTAATGCGTTAAAGAAATTAGTGCCGTTAAAACTAATTTGCGTTAACGTATTGTTATTGTGTTAACTTTGAAAGCCCTTGTAAAACTACATTTCCTGTCCGCCTTAATCTCAGTTTTTGTGATTTATTTGAGATTTCTTTAAACCATTGATACACGTGACTAGAAACCTCATGCACGCAGCAATCTTATCTACACACCTGCGTGCTCTCTGCCTCAGGTGTGAAAAGAGCCGATCTGCTCTTCTGGGACTTTCAAATTGGCACAAGTTGAGTGCTTAATGGAAACATTGACACTGTCAGGAGCTATAATGTACGTCGTGTGTGTGTGTGTGTGTGTGTGTGTGTGTGTGTGTGTGTCGTTGCCTATTCAGGAGTCAATGGGCTCTTTGTGGGCCAGAAAAAAAAGGTAAATGTCACCTTCCCTTTGGGGTTGCTGCTCTCAGACTGTCGTGGCACTGAAGAGGGAGAGCTGACAGTGTAAAGGTTGAAAAGGTAAGTCTGTTCTCTTTGTCTCTCTTTATCTCTTCACCTCTTATTCCATCTTCCTCTTGTATGTCACCGACCCTCTAGTCACTTGACCTTTCTTGGCAAATTCACAACATCTTTAAAACATTTTGAAGAATGGATTCACTTCCTCTAAACCATTAAACCTGCCAGGGATCGTATGAATGTTTACACGCATGACGAGAGGCAGCTACTGGGTATGAGGTCTTTTTTTTTTAAGGTGAAGGTGTTTATAT
The DNA here is from genome assembly GCA_916701665.1 of Sebastiscus tertius. Taxonomy (NCBI): domain Eukaryota; kingdom Metazoa; phylum Chordata; class Actinopteri; order Perciformes; family Sebastidae; genus Sebastiscus; species Sebastiscus tertius. Next base: position 18,475 of record CAKAOH010006314.1, read on the forward strand.
GCACCAGAGAGTCACATCAATGAGCGAACAACTGAGCAGAATATTTCTGTCCACCTGTGGGGCCTCGGCTGCAGATAAAACAGTCCGCCCACAGAGCTACCACCAGCAGTTACACTCTTTGATTATGTAATGTTTACTTCTACAGGGAGAAATAATCATAGTAGTTCACCCATAGAGCTTGAGCATGCACGGAAAAATGAAAAATAAAGTGGTAACGTAGATTTTTCCGTGACAAATGAACCGTCGTAACATCGGACTGAGACAGAAGTCTGTGAACAAGATCATTTCGTGTGGTAATATGAGTGTCAATCTGACAGTTTCCAAAGTAATAACACTTATTTTTCAGGTGTGAACGTAAGTCAACGTCTCACTGAATTTCTTTTGGTGTCTCTTTGTCTCTTTTTGTTTTAGTCGTTTGTCTCTCTCACTCTCTCAATCATGAGAATAGCACCCACGCTGGGTAGAAAGCAATTACAATGTGTGCAGATCATTTCATTTACACTTGATCCACACACACACACACACACATATATATATATATATATATATAAACACACTAACACACACACACACACACACAGGCCAGATTGTTTCAGTGGTGTTGATTTGTTTTTCTTATTTTAGAATTCAGCTTCCTGCCCTCCTGATCCAGATCTCATTTCCTGACACTTGGCCCGCCGGGACCTCTGTGTACTCATGTCCGTTTGTGTGTTTGTACATACAGCGATGCACAGAGGTTTCATTCCAGACAGACGAGCTGTTTATCTGACTTCAGCACGAAACTCAAAGGAAGTCCCGGGTAAATTTGTCATTATATTTTCAATGACAACTCACTTAAAGCTAAATTTATATTCCGATGTAGTGTATAATTTAGTATTTGTGCTTGGTTGCACACTGTAAGAGCATACCATAATAGATGTAAAGGCAAGTAGCATGATGTTTTTTCTGATTTTCTTTCTACGCACCGCAGCTCTAGTGTTCACAGATCTACAGGAGGTCTAACTCGGCCTTGTGAGAGATGAAGCGGTGCAGAAATGGCAGAAGACGTCTCTCTGGAGGGATAATTCTCTTCTATATATATCATCATTTTGCTTTGTTTTCTCTTATAATTCAATTTCAATTCAACGTGCTTTACCGCTACATGACAGTAAAGCACAATTTTCCCAAAGCATCAATGTAAAGTATTCTCATTTTGACATGACAATCTGTTATGAGTACAGTAGGAGAGCTCTGAGTTGTGTAATCAGTTCTCGTATCTCGTGAAAAAAAAACAGGCTATGATTGGTTGGGGGTTCAAATGGACGAATCAGAGCAAGAATTCAAGGTCTCAAAAGGCATTTATGTAGACTGATCGCTGCAGAACTACTTGCTTAAGTTAAAAATAAAAAGGGCCTGAATTGGACCAAAAAAGGTGCCAGTACCGTGATTCAACAGCTGCTTGACATGATCATCATATATTTATATCTATCTTGGTCATTTATCCCTCTTCAAATGTATTTTTCTATGCATTTCATTGCATATATTAGGGCTACATACAACATACATTGCCACAGTTTGTACATAAATGTATATTTAATTAATAAAAATGTTTTTTTATGTAGCTATTGATACAAATCAAAAATGCACAAACATAATATTGCATATATGCTACAATAAAACCAACCCTAAAATATGATATCTGGGTCTTGGTATGGCCTACAGATTAAATTGGATGATGAGAAGGATGTTTTCTCAGCATTAAGCTAGCTATGCTAGAGACAAAGAGAGACTATTAAACGGTAGTTTCAAGGAGCACTCACCAGGATGTGAAGGTACACAATGAGAAGTAGGAGTACTCGTGGAGGAAAATCAGAAGTGGGCTGGTACTCACTAGTACTGAGTATCAGCCCATTTCAGGCACTGAAGATAAACTGATAAACAGCTACTGGTAGGAAACTGAACATGACCTCTGGCCTCTCCTGTCAAATAAGATTTATACACTACTATTTGTTTTGAGGGCTGTGGTTTGGAGGAGACGGTCAGGATGGAGCGACGGAATCAGCGGTCTCCGTGACTTCAGACTGTGTTTCAGACTAATCATCTTCATCGTCATTAGACCTGCTTGGTTTCAGAGAACACTTGTTTGGCCATACTTAAGGAGACAACGTTGAAGGCCTCCTCTCTAAAGATGTGGTCAGATGAGGGATGGAGAGAGCACTACAATATTTTTCACAAGTAAAAGCACTACTACTTTAAAGACATTTTACTCAAGTTCAAGTAAAAATGACTTGTGTCAAAATGCTCTCAGATAGAAGTGGTTAAGCAATAAAAGAAACACAATGTCAAAAGACACAAGAGGAACACTCTTCAAAATTAAATAAATAAATTAAAAAAATATACAATAAAAATAAATAAATAATAAAACAATAATTGTAATAATACATTATAATTAATAATAGCAATAAATCACAATTTATTCACAACATCAACCACCATCATTTCCTAACCCTAACCAAGTGTAACCCTAACTGAATTTTATTTTGAAAGTACACTGTGCATGTAACGAGCGTTGAGGGTGAGAATGTGTTGCACTGCTAAACGCCGCCAGATCCTACAAACTGTTCCTTTAAGACTCTTTGCACGACAGTCACAAGAAGTCTTTTGTCAGACGGCCATTTTTAGCATTTGATCAAATTATCAAAGCTCATCGTTTGTGTCTGGTGAGGTCTGCACATCTTCTGTCGCCGCATTCAAAATCCATCCTCCCCATCTCGCTTCCTCCACCTCCTTCCCCACTTTTCACTTCCTTCATAATAGGATTCATAGATCCAGACACATGTCCTATTCAATTCAGACAATGGGGGACTCTCAACACCCACCAGGAGGAAATAAGGACTCTGAAGCAAATAGGACTTTCTGACTCCCTGTCAGCGTGTCACACACACACACACACACACACACACACACACACACACACACACACACACACACACACACACACACACACACACACACACACACACACACACGAGGCCCAGTACCCTATGATATCATCACGGGTGACTGCCCGACATGACAAATGTGAGGAGACAGGCTATAATGAGAAACAGTGTTGGAAGACGGGGAAAAGATGGACGACTGAATGTGTGTTTGTGTGAAAAAGAGGAAGTAAAAGAGAGAGAGAGAGAGAGAGAGAGAGAGAGAGAGAAAAGAAATTACAGGATGAGAAAGTCCCTTACAAATTCTAGCAACAGGCTCCACCTAATGACTTTCTCTTCCCCTCATCTTCTCCCCATGTGCTCATCTCAACCCTGTAACTCGCCAGAACTAATATAGACGACTCAGAAAGAAGGTGAGGAGTATTTCTGGGCCTCCTGACTTCCAATTATAAGTCCATTTGGTCACGGATATTTGAGGAGCGAGAGCGGAGAGAGGAAGAGAGAGAGAGAGAGATTTGAATATTTGGATATTCTGCGACTTCTCTCCATCATCGCTCTCGCCCGCCGATCAATTCCCCCCCGTTCCTCAACCTTGGAAACTCTTCAGGGTCACGCCAAATCAATGAGTGCTCTCTCATGAGAAAAACTGAATAATTATCCAAACTCTATGAATCAGAAAGATTGGTCATGATTTATTCATGTGTTTCTTATTTTATTGAGGCGGCGCTGCATAATAGAGCCGTGACGAATAAGATGGATGCTGACGGCTTAAAAAAAAATAAATAAAGAGAGAGAGAGCGTGAGAGATGAAAGGAAAGGAGAGGCCGGCTGTCAGGATTGATTGAGTCAAATGGACGGATGGAGAGACGAGATGGATGTAAGGATGTTACAGCCTCCTCTCTGTACTGCTGACATGTACGATGGAGTCGCCAAAACTACTTCATTTATCACCTCCTTTCTTCTTTTTCTCAGTTTAACATCAAACATATACATGTTTAGGTTTAATCTGTTCACTGGAAACATATGATAACTTTATATTTTCATTAGAACCCCAAAAAGTGCAGGAATCGAACAGTACAAGTACATCAACTTCATCAAATACGCTGATCTACTTCCATGTTACATTTAGACTAAACAGCAGACAGAGCAAAGTCAAGCAGAGAGACAATATCATATATGAAAAGTAATTATACTCTAATTCTAACAGTCTTGAAGAAAGTTACTCCCAGATGTCAAAATGCACACACATGCATCTTCATGTCATGTTTTGTTGTCAGCTGATGTAGCAATATCTCTAAAGCGTCAGTCACACAGGTTTTATTAAACTGAATCAACAAACTGAACATTGATATTGAGGGATTCTGTAATAAACAATAAAATAAAAAAATATGTTGAAGTTTAATGTAGTACTGGGGTTGAATATTGTCTAACTATTACATGAATAGCTTCATTTATTTGTCCCCAGAAGGATGTTTGATTCCACAGCCAGTACTCAATCTCGGACATTCACTACTACATTCATTCATTGCTACGATAACTTCCCTGGAAGTTATCGTAGCAATGAATAACTTTCTCACCATAACTGATCTTAGATTTTGACAAACAGAACTGCAGATTATCAATCAGAAAACTGCTTTCACTCACTCACAGAGCACCGTTTTGCACTCTGCGGCTCACGTTAACGCAGTTTCACAAGCGTGTCGGAGAACTACGGTGGCCTTCAGGTAACGTAAAAACATGAAAAGCTCTCCCTAGAGCCAGTGTTTGGTTTGTCCGCTCTGGGCTACTGTAGAAACATGACGGACTCCATGAAGAGGACCTATGTAGATATGAAGGACTCATTCTAAGCTAAGTTAGTTTCAGGTGATTGACACTAATGAAAACATAATCATGAATATTAATAGATCCCCTAAAACGTTACACACTGTTCCTCTAGTTTACCCAACAGTGAAGCAAAACTACTGATCATTTGTCAGAGACAGTTTTCACTTCTTTACGTCACTTAAAATCCTTCTACTCTCCTCTTGTCAGATTTATTTTTTCATGTGTCTTTGTGCTGCCTGACTTCCTCTGACATCAGCGGGAACAGGGATCCGTGTTCACTGTCCAATAAGTACGAAGTGAAGCGCCATAGTTTCCTCCTGAGGGAACCCGTGGATGATCACACCCAATGACTAACGCTGACCCTGTATTGATCACAGTGGAGAACGAGGCCCTTTAACGCGCTCTTACAGAGAGGAGGACTTTGTGTGCAAGATATTATCATGGTCTGGACTCCCTGTTGACAGCTCTTCACAGACAGGAGGCCTTTTCTCTGAGCTTCACTGACTCACATCGTATTCAGAGGGCTCAGAGGCAGACAAAACAATAAGAGAACAATGAATATGCAGCATGTAGCAGCTGTTTGTGCTCCTCTTGTGCACATTTACTGGCTTATTATAGCCCAAACACAAACGCTAAATAGTGACTTACCTGCAGAGAGCGTGTAAGGTTTCCCTTAAGGGCAGCACACTCTCGCAAGCTGTCTTGGACCGGTTGTTTTGGTCTGCACCAGAGTACAAATACTGCATTCACAACTGTCCAAAGGAACAGCACCAGAGTTTGATTAAAACAGACTAAATATTGGCTTTATGAAAGCACCCTAAAGACCAATGACACCTTTCAAGAACTGCAAACTTTACATGCAAAAGCAACATTAAGCACATTAGAACAAGCCCTCACAAGAATATCATGTCCGTATTAAGTTATAGATGTATTTTTATCGCCTTAACAGCTAACAAGAGCCATCAAACAAGCAAAGACAGAGACCAACTATTTGGTGATGATTTACGCACAAAGGCTCATTTAATATTCATCAGGAACACATTTCTCACAGCTACCGCGGTGTTACTACTGGTCTCAAGAGTACTCTTAACTCTTAAACACCATTGTTATAGATCTGATAATATGCATTATGATCTCACTCTCTCTCTCTCTCTCTCTCTCACACACACACACACACACACTACAGGCTGCAGGGACCATAATAATGCATCATAAGAGCAAAAGCAGAATTCCCTAAAGCAAACTGAAATAAAAGCCATTGTAGCTCACACTAAATCATCGGTTGGTGCTGGTGTTTTGCCAGACTGTGTAGAAAAAGAGAGAATACACAATGAGAATAAAAAGGAACGAAGGTGTTCGGAAAAAGAGTGCAGTCGTAACGGACAATGGTCCATTCTGGTCTCGTACACGCACACATTTGAATGAAAGCCAGTGTTCGTACAAATGGAGTCGCTTTATTTTGACAGGCCACTGTTAAAACTCCATATGAGCAGATATTCAACGAGCGCACTGATGTAAGAGATGTTCAAACATCTCTTACATCAGTAAGAGATGTTTGAACATGAAGTTAGTGAGGGGGGATTTGCAGCAATTTAAACCATCTCTAGATTTACATTTTTACAAATATGTTGTAGACAGTCAACTACTCTGGATGAAGGTTGTGTTCAAGGATAGATAAATAAAAGAACTTCAAGGCCAAGATTAGAGTTACAGTACAGCGTCTCAGAAAGTAAGAGACAAACCACAGATGATAAAATGTATTGATTGGTATTTGAGATTATGGCTGCAGCTAATGCTTATTTTCATAGTAGATAAATCTATCTATTCAACACGTTCTCATCCCAACTCGTCACATACGGCCGCTTTGTCACGTCCCTTGGCATCACTTTAGGTTTAGGCAACAAAACCACTATAGTTAGGTTATTGTTAGGTCTATCTAACAAAATATAACCTGAAATTATGAAAAATAAAGCATTGTTTATTAATAAAACATCACGCAACCATTTGGGAAATAACGTATGCCTGCGTACCTCCGGCTGAATATTTGATCAAATCAGCCGACACGTCTGTAGTTTTGTCCGTTGTCATTATTTTCATTACGTAAAGATGTTGCATGAAAGAAACGCAGCTCTTCATGGCTCTGTTGAGAACTTAGTGTGGAGACACATGTCACATCAAAAGAGGGAAAAGCTGTGATAACCTTCAGATGATGAAGAGATTGCGGTTATTGGTTGTGAGAGAGGGAACAACCTGAAAAGAAAAGAAAGGGGATTAGACGAAGGAACGGCGTACAGGGAGAACTAGAAAATAAGATCAGGTGATTCTAATTATTGTGTCTGAGAGGAGGGAGGAGAAGAAAGGTGAGAGGGAGAAAAATCAATGAAAGATAGATGAAAGGAAAGACAAATGAAGAGTGACAGAAGGGATGAGGGGAAGATGGTTGATTGGCTCCTATATGGTCATGGGAACAACCATCCATACCGTCCATGAAAGGGATGTGTGTGCGTATATATACAATCTAGGGCAGGTTTATGAAATCTACTCATTACTGTCTTAACTTTTATTTATCAGGGTAAACTTTGATGTAGTCTGACCATTGCTACAAGATGTTGAAAATAAAACTATTCAAGAGATGGTTAGCAGTTGTTCCACTTGCTCGAAGAATAGGTTCATCCAGTCTAAGATAACTGCCTATGTACAGTAAAGGCTGTTTCTAAGGTTGTTTTCACACTGATGTGAAGCACACGTTGAGACTTGTTCAACACCTCTGGACAACAAAAATACATCCGACAGTACACATGACGCAAATAACACCATGTTCTTGCCATGATGGAAACTGAAAAGGTTGAGAAAGAAAGTTCAAACAAGCGTCTTGTGTAGCAAAAGAAAAGAGGGGAAAAAAAACCTCACCTATTATTGCAGAGACGTTCAGTTTCTTGCAGCACAGCTTCACCTTGACTGTATGTTCCAGTGGGAGTGTTCTGGATGGGAAGCCAGTGAGGGATTGTGACCTTGTCTCGGCACTAAGAAACTCCTACTGGTTGAATATTGGCACAAAACATCGATGAGCAGCAGGTTGAATTACAGAATACACACTGATCTAAACCTACCTTATATCATTAAGTTGTAACCAAGTTGTACTTTAATCAACCTGACCTCATGGGAAGGCGTATAAATAGCTCGACATTTCTGCATTTTAAGCTTTTCGCGTGTCATTTATACGCCCTGGGCTTAACGTTGTGAAACAGCTTTTTGCGTGTCATTTAACACAATGTCGTCAACGTGAAACGGTCGTGGTTATGTTTACAATACAACAAAACTACGGTAAAGGCTGCAGTTAGGTTTAGGAAAACCATCATGGTCGGGCTTAAAAAAAATACATGAACTAAGTAAAATACATACAGTATGTATACATCATAACATAAGTACAGAAAACTTCAAAATGACTCAACAACACTTTGGGAGACGAACACCAGTCTCCTGGTGGAAAGTTCCCATTTTTTTGTTTGAGCATGTAAACATCATATCCCGATTTCAGAATCAGATAAGCCCTTAAGCCCCATTTATAAGAAACCCAAATACGCTAGCTGTTGCATTTATACACCTTCTCCCGGTTTCTGAGTGCCGCCGACTACCTGTGCAGATGCGGCTTCAGCCAAGTGATGTAACAGAAGCACAAACAACTGCGGCAGTGAAAGCGTTTCACTTTTGGAGCGATGAAGTAACAGAGTTTTGTCTTTCGGTAATGAAAGAGGCTGCGTATCAATTTCAACCTTGGAGGCAGAACAAAGTCCCATGTCCCGACCGATGGCGGTCCCCGCCCTCCCCCAAGTTAACACTGTTAGCTCTGTCAGCACTTTAGCCAGTGTTTGCACTGTTTAGCACTGGCAACAGTGAGCCGCCGGCAATGTTGAGAGCTGTTGAGAGGAAATAGAAATGCTCCCAAACCCGTATCTAGCACCTTTAATTGTTAATGTATTTGACTATGTTTTGTTTGTTTTTCACTTTTACGCTTGTGGATTCTGTATATATAGTGTTGTGCTTTTTATGGGGAGATAATGTTGATCCTGGTGATACTTTGTTTCTTTCTATCAAGAAAAATCTAGTTTCCTTTTTACTCTGCTAACACCAACACCTTTGGTCTAACTTGTGTTTATGGTATCATTTGTTGTCCTACTGTTTTCACAGTTTCCCAATTTCTTCCATTTCAAAAGGCGAGCTCCTATCTTCAACCTTTATTGGAAATGTGTTTAGCTAGCTGCATAGTGTGCAGCTACATGCATAGTGAGGGCAGATGAGTCGCCGACAACAACAAAACCCTGGTAAAATGGAAACCACGACAAAAAAAGGATTCGAAGAACAAGAAATTTTGTTAAACATAAATAAAAGATACCAAACAAAGTAAGGAAGGAAGCAAGAAATGCTGTTGAGACCTGGCCTCTCTTGTCTCATAACATAACATCTCTTTATTTTATTTTTTATTTGCTGCATACAGACAGGAACTGCTGCTGAAAATCTACAATAGTATACAAGAGGCGTATTGCCTCTGGGTGTTTTGGGGTAGCAGCTGTCACGTGGCGCCGACCCAGAAGCTACAGTTCGTCCCTTTTGTCCACAACGTGTCTTTACTGTACATACATAACCCCAGAGAGTCCGTCCTTTGACTCTATGAATACAATCTCTAACCCATGAATCTCTTAACCTTTATACTGTATACTCCTCTACTGCCAACAGTCCACCTTCCACAACAACCATAGATCTTAGATTTTCTTTTTTTTTATTCAAACACATTATGTTTTTCAGGTCCTTTTACACTTGTCTTGTTCAAACCATGCAACACATACTGTATGTCTGTGGTCAAGACTGTTTTGAATGCGTCCAAGTCTTTGTTGCACGTGTATCCATGCATTCATATTTAGGTGTATTGTCACAGATGGCGGGTATGCACAGTCACTCGCTGTTATCTACCCTGCATTTAGAATCTGTTGTTTTTTTTACGCAGTTAAATGCCTTATGCGTACCTTAGTGTTTTATCATTTTTATGTCCATGTGTGAGTTTTCCTTTACAGCCTCACGAATGTTCACATTCAGCGTGTGTATTCTTGTCACGGCCTCTCAAACACACACACACACACACACGCAATGATTTGGTGTGTATCCTTGTGCACTCACAGCCTCTCAATGTCCCTGTATTTCTTCCTCAGGATGGAAACCTGGTCCCTGAACAACACCGGGTCCAGCCTCATCTGGGAGTGCACCAGCGGCATGAAACCCAGCCAGTGACTGAAGGCGTTCATGCAGGTCTGTCGCTGGGCGAAGTGGTCGGGGTCGGCCCACCGAGATGACTTGGAGCCCTTGGTTTAGACAAACAGAGAGAGGGGAGGATACATGTATAAGAACTAAGGAATCAACCAACACAGCTCTGTAGCGGCTGATAATGTAATAATAAGACTGTGTAACAAATAACTGGAGCTGAAAGGAATCTTACAATAAAAAGGTAAACTTTTATTTACAGTGTAGCACAAGAAAATTTTAAATAAGGAATACATAAACACCCGATAAAGGCCCGGTCACACCAGAAAGTGGCTCAGCTAAAATACTCTGCGCCTCTTGATGTCATGGTTACTTACAGGATTAGGCTGCATTCACACCAGATCAGGCGTTGCAGCGATTCGCCGCAGGGTTGTGCGATGGTGTGGGAGAGTCACTTTAATGGCCCACTGACTGCGTCGATTAATGTCTTTTGTTCCCTCGTGGCTGGGTTGTACATCTCTGGATCGCCGGTTATGTGATTGGCAACCGCAGCGTGACGTCGGGTCGCGTTTCTCCAAAAGTTGATCCTGTTTCTGCTTTTCCGACGCAGGCCGCTACATTTTTTTTTAAGCACCCCACAGCCCAAACGCACTTCCCCGATTCAAAATAATTAGGAGGACTTGCGTTTTTGCAGCACCGCCGGATCTGTTGTGAATGCAGCCTTAGTTGGTGAACTGTTATATCTGAGCCTCCAAGAAGAGCGCCGAGCTTTGAAGCAAATTTGACATAGTCGCCAAACGGTGGAATTACAACTTCTGTGTCCGTCATGTGATGCCATTGGGCCCAAAAGGACTTACATTGGTCTTTTAAGTAAAATAAACTTCCCAGTACGAACACTTAAATAGCCCTTATTTAAATTGTTAGGTCCTAAAAGTTGTAAAATGCACTATGAGCTATAACCAGAATTATTTTCCTTCCTTCGTTCATGTGAATGAGACCCAGTCCGAGGCTGGACCGAGGGCTGGGAGGCGGAGTTAAAGGAAACGCCACTGCGCCTGGTCTATGGGCCCAATGGATGTGGAAGATCGCCGGATGATCCGGGTGATTTTACACTCAGAAGTCGAGCCTGTTTTACCACTGAGCAATGTTTATAGGAATGAATGGGAGCCCGCCTCCAAGGCTGTATCCAGTTCTCTTAATACATCCATGGTTAAATCTCCCCTGGCATTCTGTTTGCTGGATTGCACTTCCTCCGTCTTCGTAGCTTCCTCTGTTTTGGACAAGGTCATCATGGCTTGCTATTGGTCGACGGTGCAAATTACTTTGTCCATTAATCGAAGGGTTGGTGGTACGATCCGTGGCTCCTCCCGTCTTTCGTAGCAGGTCCCTGGCCATCAATATGTGAGTGTGTGTGGGTGAACCATTTCACCACTCACAATGAGCTCAAAAAGAATAAGTAGAGCTACATGTGTAGGTGTTACTGAGTAGAGGTAGAACCGCTGGTTATCTGACTCTTCTGTGCATTTGCTATGAGACCTCCCGTCCTCTCTTACTTGGTTACTTCAGGCCGTCGGTTGTTTTTGTTGATGATTTTGCCTAAATGAGAGGATGTTGGTGGGGTTTCACTTTGGACTTTACACGTGTACACATCACAAGCCAGGAGGACGAGGGTGGTATCCAGCGGTGCCATGATGCATCTGAGAGCCGGCTTTCATTTCCTCTCTGTGGTCGTTGTTTAGAGGTGTGTGTCTCCTTGGCAACAAGGTTAGACGTCTAAATGATTGAATGACAAATAACACATTTCTTTACCTAGGGAGAAATATTTGAAAACAGCTATTTTGAAAGACCTTATCCCATCGAATAATATGATGCCATATTGCGCATGAGCACATAAGGATTAGCGGCGTGCCGTCTTATTCGCCAGCATCACGAGCAGAGACGGGGAATGTTGATGGTTCAGGGTCGTACAGGTGCGCCTCCATGCTGGTGAAGCCGCTCCTTATCGCGGACAGCTTGTCATGACGTGGCAGGAGGTGTAGCTCATAGTAACACATACTGTATCTCCCGCTATTTGTTTTCACCACCTGCTCCTCCGGAGAATCCAGGTTTATCATGCTGACAGAGCTGGTCGACCTGGCCAGCTGTTTCACTCTGTGGGAATTCCCCGAGTCGTTGTTGACACTTCAGCAAACAGCAGCACAGAAAGTCAAACTGGTAGAAAAGATAAAATGGTGTCTTTCACATATTGTTAGGAAGGACAGCCTGCTTTGGCACTTTTTGGCAGCAAACTAGCAGGTTGTGTAACTCACTCTGCCAGTTCAGCCATGGTGCACATTACCTGGGAGTTTTGCAGAGTCAAAAATGATATAGTTGTTTTAGAGGCTCTTGCTGTCGGTTGCTGCTTATTATCCTCCTGTTTCCAAAAAGGAGGGCAGAGAGTCCTGGTATATCTAATGCATCGGCCAATGAGTGTAGTCCTTTATCCGGGATCCATCTGCATCCTCATGAGCCGGTCCCCCAATCTGGACGGGCCTGATGTTAAAGGGATAGTTTGGGTGTTTTGAAGTGGGGTTATGTGAGGTACTTATCCATAGTCAGTGTATTACCTACAGTAGATGGCGGTCGGCACACCCCCAGTTTGGAGGAGCAGACAGGAGTACCAGCATGGAACCAAAGCAATGTACTGCTGTGGACGGGAGAGCAGCAAAACGCATTTTAGAAAATAATAATCAGTTGAAGTGTACGTTATATTTACAATATTTTTGCCGGTTTACCTTGCCATGAGACGGCTGTACAGTCTATGTTTCTGACAGAGAACTGAAGCCGTTATCCATGCTCTCGCCAAAGCAACCAGACTCCATTGAAAAAAACAGTAATTTTACCTTGCAGGTCTACCGCTGCCTGGATCGGTTAGTTCGTTTGTGTTATTGTGTGATTTTGGTTAGTTCGGATTCACCAAAGTCACACAATAACACAAACAAACTAACCGATCCAGGCAGCGGTAGGCGGTAGACCAGCAACTCCCACGTTCAGTGAGGTTAAATTACAGTTTTTTTCAATGGAGTCTGGTGGCTTTGGCGAGAGAATAGATGGATACAACAGGTTCAGTTCCCCGTCAGAAAGGGCTGTCTGACAGCAAGGTAAAGCGGTGAAAAGATTCTAAATACAGCTTACACTTAAACTGATATTGATCTTTTGAGGTGAGCCTTTCTTTTGGGTGTCTAAAATCTGTTTTGCTGCCAGCCCCGTCCACAGCAGTATATTGCTTTTCTCCTGTGCTGGTACTCCGGTCTCTGTCTCTCCACACTGGAGGGGTGCTGACCATCATCTACTGTAGGTAATACACTGACTATGGATAAGTACCTCAAACAACCCCACTTCACCCAAACACCCAAACTATCCCTTTAACATCCAGTAAGTTCCAGTAGGTCACTGAGATATTAGATTATTCACTACAGTTATTGGAACAATGCAGCTGTCCATTGTTTTCCTGTCAGTAGTCTAAGTCTGTGTCCTCAGCTGGTTATCTGAGATGGACAATAGGAAGAGAGGGGTGGGCCCCCAAGTGGCTGCTGGGAGATGAGTTGGAGAGGGAGCAGTGGAGGGCAGCAGACCTCTTTGATAAGCTGTGGCATGGGGGCGTGGAGCTGGAGCAGATTCATCCTGTGTGCTGCAGGAGGGTGGCAGCCGGGGGTGCCGGGGGTCAGGTACAATAATGAAACTACAAAAAAATCGAGTCAAAGAAATTGTTTGGCACTTCGAAACATGAACCATCTCTACACTCGGAATACAAAATGAACAAATCAGCCAAAAAAGACCTAATAGTCTGAAACTTCATCAAATCTGGTGGTCTAAGTTTCCTAAAAGATATTCCTCCACTTTGCTTCAAGCAAATGAGGGGTGAGAGAGGAACAGAGAGACACTTAAAAAGGAAGAAAAAAAGAGAGCGAGAGCGAGGGAAGGAAGCAGGAAGTAAATCTAGGTTCGCCGTGCTGCCTTCACAATTAAGACATTAATCACTGAGTCCATACTGCCGAGTCATCGTCCTGCCTGTGGTCAGGCCATCAATCAGAAGCTGACATAGGGCTGGCCACACCAAGCACACACACACACACACACACACACACACACACACACACACACACACACACACACACACACACACACACACACACACACACACACACACACACTTTCACACAACATGCACATATATGGATCTCCCAAAGAGAAGGTCAGGGCCGTATGTAGCCTGAAGCTTCTCCACTATTCATTCAACACAACAAGGTGAATCGCCTTTCATCTGCTTTTCTATTCATAAAAAGGTTGTCAGGGAATTAAACTATTCTCTCTGAAACATATTAAAACCACCGTCGAGCCCTTTTGAAAGTACCCAGTGGACATTTTGACCCCTAGCAGCTCTATAGAGTAATGTTTTGATTGAAGGACTCTCCACTCTGTATGCCTCTGCAAACCAGTCAAGTTGCAGTTTACATCCACGTCTGTCCAAAATGTCATCACTTCATTATTTTATCCCGTTAGACATTTCTGTAAAATTGTCATAATTAGCATATGAATTCTTTCTGGCCAAAAACGGGTTTTGTGAGGTCACAGTGACCATGGCCTTTGAACATCAAATTCGAATCAGTTCATCCTGAAGTCTAACTCATGGAGTGTATTTAAGAAGTGGACGTAGTCACCGTGATGGCACCCATTGGTTTGTGGACTGCCCATTTGGAAACCTTGAGTTTGGCATTTTGGCCGTCGCCATCTTGGCTTTTTGCAACCAGAAGTGACACGAGAGGGCGGAGCTAAGTACAACTGAAGGCTGAATAAGACATTTTTAGGCGATCAAAAGGTTATAATCAACTTTCATGAAGTGAAAACACAATGTGAAAGGGTTTTAAGTTGTAAGACGAAAACACAGACAACTCCTAAACCGGACAACGCCGTGGTAGCGACCTGTCAATCACAAGGTAGCCACGCCCTAAAGCATCCCCTGCTTTATGGTCTATTTGACTCTAAATGGGACCATAATTTACTAAATGAACATCATGCTGTATTGAAGAAGACTTGAAACTAGCGATTGAGACCATAAACTCATGTTTACAATGTTTACTGAGGTAATAAATCAAGTGAGAAGTAGGCTCATTTTCTCATAGACTTCTATACAATCAGACTTCTTTTGGCAACCAGAGGAGTCGCCCCCTGCTGGCTGTTAGAGAGAAGTTTCCCCTCTGGTCTAAGTGGACGTTTGTACCAAATTTGAAGAAATTCCCTCCAGGGGTTCCTGAGATATCACGTTTACAAAAATAGGTTGGGCAAATGGACAAACCGAAAGCATAATGCCTCCGACTACGACTATCACCGGCGCAGAGGCATATAAAGTCTAAATGCATCGTGGCAGAAGTCACCAGTCTGAACTACGAGGACGACCACGTGCCAATCTGTGTGTGCAGCTAACGATGAAGCTCTACCTGACTCATCATGGTCTCCTTGTACTGCTTCTTCTGTGTGACTTTGATCGGCGGCTGCTTGGTGACGGCCGAAACCAGGATGTTCATCAGGATGTCTTCACAGTTAGCCATGCGGTCCACCATGGTCAGCAGGCCGGCGGGGACGTAGTGGGTGAACAGGTAGTGGTAGTATCTGACACACACACAAAGGAAAGAAGACAGATGAGGTTAACCGTGTATTTATTTCTTTTATTAAAAGCTGCACTTCTATTCTATTGTGTTCTACTCTGTTCTGTATGGCTGCTGTGTTGCACTCTCAGCAGCACGGGAGCACTAGATCACTGTCAGCTCTGTTACCTCCCTGCCAAGGTCTGCTGTCCCTCGCTCTCACACACACTCACACACACATTTCCCACCTTTCATTTTCAACTCTCTGACTCATTTTGTCTGAATTGCGTTGGCATTTGAGATTCTGAAATAACAAAAGGACTAAAGAGTCGCACAATAGAACAATGAGAGAGCTGTTTATCTGCGTGACAAGATGCTTCGAATGCACTCGGAGATGCGACGCTGTTCTCCGTTCAATTTACCGCTCGGCTTAATACTTTAGTTTACCCTTTTCTTTATTATTTCAGTCCCAGCTTTGTGTTTCTGACAATCATTTGATGAGATAACAGAGAGATGCAGAACGATTGTATTATCCTATTTATCTTTTCTATTACTCCACTAAAAAAAATAATAAAACATGACTGGTTAGAGGTGATTTTTAATGTGGTTTGTGTCATGTGGAGAAGGAATATGTATTTATGTGACGTTGGAATAGATCAACCTGCACCTCAGGGCGAATTGATGACAGTGCTGGAAGAGTAGCTTGACTGGACACATTATCAATTCAGATCAGAAGCACTCTCATATCATGTTATGCATTTAAATGCTCACCAATGATAACCAATGGTTTAGTCAGCGTATGTTAAACTAAAGGAAAAGTAATATAAAACAATGGTACTGCAACTATTAATTTCATTGTTGATTAATCTCTTAATTGTTTTCTTGATTTATCAATTAGTTGTTTGGTCTATAAAATGTCTGAAAACAGTGAATAACGTTGATCAGTGCTTCTCAAAGACCAAGACGACGTCCTCAAATGTTTTGTTTTGTCCACAACTCAAATATATTCAGTTTACTGTCATAGAGGAGTAAAGAAACCAGAAAATATTCACATTTAAGAAGCTGCAATCAGAGAAATTTGATTAATTTTTCTTAAAGAATTACTAAAACCAATTAATTGATTGTCAAAATAGTTGTTGATTAATTGAATACAACAGGAATTGGTTCTCAAAGTGAACTGATTCTCTATTCCCATCCCATTTTCTCTACCTGCCAAAGTGGCGGATGGCCTGATGATTTCATCCACCACTGCCAACAATTTACCCGCATTTGGCGGGTGTTAATTTCAGACCCTGCACTGCCATAATACACAGTTCATTTCTGCCCTGAAAAAGCGTTTTGGTTAAGTTCAAGTTAAGTCATGAATGAATGTCTTACATTGTAATAACCTCACGTTTATTGTTAAGTTTATTGTTAAGTTTGTAGAAAATCATCAATTTTCTACGATCAGTGCAGCAAATGAAAAGCTTGATTGATCAGCAGGAGATCAGAGGATGTGTTTTTTTTGTACCTGTGGTAGAAAGCTGCCCCCGTGAGGACCATGGAGTATTCATTGGTCCATTTGGAGGTGTAGCCCCAGCGGGATCTGGAGCTATCCCAGTAGTGGCTCCTTGCTGGATAACCAACGATACGCTCCGGAAAGCTCTGCCATACAATAAAGGCAAAATCCACCTGTGGGAGCAGAAAGTAAAGAAAGAGGATGGAGAAGAGAAAAGAAGAGGAAGCCAGTGGAAATTAAAGAGGAGAAAATAAAGACGAGGTAAGAAAAAGATGGAGAAAAGGAGGAGGAGAAGATAGGAGGGAAAGAGGAAAGGTGATGAGAGAGGGAAAAAAACATCAAGTAATGTTAAGAGGTGATACAGCTTATTCAAAATACACAGGAAATCCTTCAGAATTTAAACAGCTTGTTGAGGAGATAAACGGATAAAACAACTTATTCAGAGTAGCTATCAACTGGCATTTAGTCTGCAAGGCCGTCGTCAAAACAAACAGCCTCTTCACTCCCTGACAAATAGCATTGCAAAACAGCATTTCACGATGCTGAAATGACGTTTGAAATGCTATTTGTCACGTTGTGAAGCAAAATTCTGACTTTAAACTGTTTCAAGTGAATCTGTTGTGATGTATAGTAGATGCTCAAATCACATGTCATTAAAGTATCTACTGTACATCAGACAACAGATTCACTTGAAACAGTTTAAAGTCAGAATTTTGTTCAGTATAAAATCCTCCCACTGAAAAAGGGCAGATTATGGCTTTTAGTGTGAAGGAGCTGTAGGAAGTGTTGACTTACAGTAGTTAGTTTGGTTCTAACTGAGGTTACAAACTAGTCTTAATGTACAGTACATTTGATCATATTTGATACTAAAATCTCCAACACATCATGGTCACAGTGTACAAATTGAATACATGACTAGTATAAAATTGTTTTAAAAAAATGCTGCAGTAGTTCTGGATCAGATCGGGTTAAGATGTTGGTTCGAATTCGGCTGGTTTGGAGCAACAACAAAAAAAGGTAAATGTGTAAATGTGTGTTCAGACTGAACGTTAACCAGATCTTGTTTATTCCTGACAAACCACAAATGCACCACATTCAAACCCAGACCGGTCGCAGGAAAAGGTGTCTGAATGACGATAGTGCACAAGGCAAAAGCGTGCAATAAGAACGCCGTTATTGTACGCCATTTAGTGTGTGTAAACGCATCCACGCGAATATGCTACGCTCAGAGCTAATGATGTAGAATAACAAGTGAAAGAGACTGCTTATGGTGGGTGGGAGGGTTTAGGTGGATGGGTCCAACAAACACAGGACTTTCTTCCGGGGTGTTTTGTTTTGTAAGTTACCTTTGTGACATGTTTTCCATAGCGATGTTACGTTGTTTCCGTACATATTGTACTTAGTTACGTACCTATTTTAAGCCCAACCATGATGTTTTTCTGAAACCTAACTAAGCGGTTCTGTTGCCTAAACCTAAGTGAGTGGTTTTGATGCCCCCTGCTGGTACTGTACCTTCCTACACGTGTGTAATATTCACGGTGAGGTAAAACGTGACACTAACAGATTCACTTGAAACAGGTGGACGTGATGCCAAGTTGGAGCAAAACATAGCAGGAACTCCACTTCTTTTTGTCATTTCTCCTTTTATTCTCTTGTGTACATTAAAAAGCGCAGTCATAAAGCTTCACAACGATAACTGAATTAAATTCCTCTGTTTGCGCCACCTCGAGCAGATCCAAGTCTGTTTGCTTCCACTCATGTATTTTCATTGAATTTATAGAAAAACATGCCACTTGAAAGGCCTCTAAATGCTCGCGTACGATTCTCTAATACACTAATGTGCCGAGAGGGTGCTCATTGCTTCATCCATCCAGTGGTCGGCCCCGCTCTCTCTCAGGTTCCCTACTTCCCAAATAAAGAAGACATTTCATTTCTGGAGCACCTGGTGTCCTTGAAGAAGCTTGAGCTACCTGAGAAAGAGCCTCTTTTGAATTCAAAAACACCACTGAGACGTGCAGGCAGACTCACCAGAGAATAAGGGGATCAGCACATAATGAAATACTTGGTAACACACACACACACGCACACGCACACGCACGCACACACACACACACACACACACACACACACACACACACACACACACACACCCTCAGGAGCCGGGGGAGAAAATTAATTACCAGAATAGTAGAGGTAGGGAGATGGTGTCGGGGAGGGGAGCGCCGAAAGTGGATGTTCTTTAGCGAAACCTCGCGGCTTCTGTCATGAATCGCGTGAGCAATTACTGTAAAGCGCCGGCGCTAAGCCGAGAGAAAGGTTGAAGCTGCCATTCTCAGTGCAGCCCCTGATGATGTGTGTGTGTGTGTGTCTGTAGGTGTGTGTGTTTGTGTGTGTGTGTGAGAGATGTGTCAGATGTCTCCACAGCTGTGCTGAAAGGATTAATGATATCATGCAAATATAATTTAGCCTTCAGAGATTAAAAGTTCTTTATAATGTGAAATGGCGTGTGTGTGTGTGTGTGTGTGTGTGTGTGTGTGTGTGTGTGTGTGTGAGTGACAGAACCCAGATTCTTTGTACTCATAATCTGTCGGTCTTAATTACGGTATAAAACAGAGGCTTGATATGGCTGAGGAATTCAAGGGAAGACTGGAAATTGAACAGAGTCTGTGTGTGTGTGTGTGTGTGTGTGTGTGCGTATGTGTGTGTGTCTGTGTAATACATACTAATAGATTCTACAAGGCTAAAATTGATCCGAGGAGCAGAGGGTCAATCCAGCAATAGATCTGTGACAAATCTCTCCCGAGATTTGGGTTTAACGTGTCCAATGTTACCAGATGAAAAGAAGCCGCATCACATCGTAGAGCCCGTATCCTCCCTCACTATGTGGTCTTTCTCCAATGTGTTTTCAGAACTTCTCTGTTTTTTGATATTTTTTTGCTCCATGTGACGCTTTCACTGTCAACCTCCATGTGATTTCAGGGTGATAAAAGAGAGGAAAATGTGTCTTAAACTGAGCTGGTCTCCAGCAGGTTTAGAGTGCTGCTGAGGCTTTGATGAAGCTTTACCAACAGGCTCAGTGGGATCCAGGACAACCAGCTGCGGCGTAACGCCGTCACTGCGGCCACATGCGCCCACAAGCGCCCGCTGCAGGTCTGCAGTTTGGAGCATCTTTTGAATTATAACTTCTCACCAGGTTCCTCTCTGTGGTGTGTTTGGTCACGTCGGGTCTGGACTACTGTTAAACTTTCAACCACCTAAAATGATCGGCTGTCAACTTTCTCTACAGTTTCTTTCATTGATTGCTTATCGCTCTTTCTGTGACAGTTTGAAAAGCCAGCGGTCTAGTATACAGGGGTTTTTAAAGTCTGAGATTGTGGGCCTTGCGTCAGACAAAGCTCGGAAAAAGACTTCGCTGACTTGCTTAGTTTCGCTCAATTCCTGGATACCTATGGAATCATGATTATGCTATTTGATCCCATAAATACTCAATAAATTGAGCCAAGATAGCCTAATATTGCTGTTTGACACAACTTCAGACTAAATATCAAATACATAAAACTATCAAATACATAAAAAGGTCTGTCCTAAAGCTTTTAGTAGTTTCTGACTTTGGGAAAATGGGAAAACTGTAATTTTCCCCAAAACTACTGCATCTCTTTAATCAAATCACAGACATTAGGCTGCTCTATGTGATCTGTAACTGAATATTTTTTCACTTCCATTCACTGAGACTTCCCTGAAACTGTTTGGAGCCCCTCCCCTCTTTCAAAAGTCTGGTCTGGTACTACGCCCCATACCTCCAATTACTAATAATATGCACATTTTTGTGTGTGCCATGCATAGGGGGTTAGGATTAGGAGTATGTCACATCTGCTTGAATGTGAGAGTTAATTCACACATATTGACTGCAAGCAGTCATCAACATTTTCCTTTTCTCAACCGAATCAACAGTCAACCTCGTCTCCTACAAAATTACGTTCAAAACAACTAAACTGCATCCTCAATTATGTTTGAAGGGAAATGTATTTTCTCCCGGATTACAGTCGTAGTTTTTAAACACGTGGTTAATGTTGTAAATTGAGACAAAACAAAATAAAAATGCAACAAAACTACTTGGTTAGGTTTAGTAAAACATCATGATTTGGCTTCAAATAAGTATGTTTTTTAAATGGTAAATGGACTTGGACTTATATAGCGCTTTTCTAGTCTTCCGACCACTCAAAGCGCTCTACACTACATGTCAGCATACACTGATTGCAGAGGCTGCTAAGGTGCCAACTTTGCCCATCAGGAGCTAATCTAAATACTCATTCACACACCGATGGCTATGCCTTCAGGAGCTCCTGGAGCAGCTGGGGATTGAACCACCGACTTCCCGATTGGTGGACAACCTGCTCTACCCTCTGAGTCACAGCTGCCCTTTTACATCATTTAAGTTTTGGACATCCACGTTGACTTTTGGTTTCACGTGGGAAATAGCTAAAAAAAACTAAAACTAAATTAATTTACAATTTACAATTTTAAATAACATTTCATTTTAGTTTTTCTTAAAGGGCTCTTTTTTTCTGCTTATATTAATTTTAGTTTCAGTTTCAGTTTACTATAATATCCCTGGTTCCAACCCTGCAACATCCTAGTCAGGCATTTAAATGACACGAGGATAAAAATCCAGTCAATGCCGTTGAAGAACTATTTCCACAGGCACCATATTGAAAATGTCTTCCAAAGGGCATAACACAGCAGTATGCTTGGCCGCCCAATGAGAGACAAAAGCTTTGTCAGGTTTTCTCAGTCGTATTCCCCTCTCTAATCTCTCTTCATGGAATAATCATACATTTAATGAGCTGAAACAATGTAATTATGAAATTGGCACAGCCATTCTTCCACTGAGGTATTATAATACGAGAAGTCCTATTAAAAGTATAATGTTCTCTCTTGCACATTTTCACTCACTTGACATATTTCATCTGCTTTCAATAAATCCCCTCACCATGTTAAAAGGGCAATTAGAGGAACGGGTTAGTGAGCGCACCGCAAAGATTCCCTCCAATTCTCTCTCTCTTTCTCTCTCTGACATCTTCTTCTTCCTCTCGTTTCATAAAACAAGCCCATAAAAGTTTAGCTGTACAAACTCGCTCATACTGCTGTGCCACAATTTGTAGTGCCATAAAGTGGAATTGTGATCCCGCCAGCGTAGAAAAGGTGAACATTGACTCGCTCCCATCAATAAAACATCTCAGAGTTTAAAGATATATTGGATCTCTTGGGCTCATTGGGCTTCACAATCCATTATGGATCGCATCTTTTAGTCGCCGCTGAAAAGCTGGAGAGAAACGAGGCTGCTACTTCTAATGACTCTCAAAGCAGAAGCACTCATTTAGCATCACAGATGAGCTGTTCCTGATCAGTTTACTGCTTTTTAGGTATTCAACTTTTTAAGTTTTGTGTTTTATGTGTGTGTGTCTTAAGTTGGGAAGGTAATGACTCATTTTAAATGTAGAAACTGTAGGAAAAGACAGTGAATAACAATAAAAAGTGGTTCAATCATTAATCATTAATGGTAAGGTAAGAGAGTAAATAAAGACTTATTACCTGCAATGCATTAACTATATTTATATGTATCTGTAAACAAATGCAGGACCCAGGAGGCCACTGTTCATGTCCCATGTTGAGTTAATTTACCGTAGTTTAGTTATGAAACTTCTGGACTTTATAACGGCAGTTGCGTAGCAAGCGTAGGTATTTTAACCCAAACCATGACTTTTTTGTAAGCCTAACCAAGTGGTTTTGTTGCTAAACCTCAATTATATGTGTGTATATATATATAAAGATAGATTATTACTTCCAGAATATACACTCACCGGCCACTTTATTAGGCACACCTGTTCAATTGCTTGTTAACACAAATAGCTAATCAGCCAATCACATGGCAGCAAATCAATGCATTTAGGCATCTAGAGGTGGTGAAGACGACTTGCTGAAGTTCAAACCGAGCATCAGAATGGGGAAGAAAGGGGATTTAAGTGACTTTGAACGTGGCATGGTTGTTGGTGCCAGACGGGCTGGTCTGAGTATTTCAAAAACTGCTGATCTACTGGGATTTTCACGCACAACCATCTCTAGGGTTTACAGAGAATGGTCCGAACAAGAGAACATATCCAGTGAGCGGCAGTTGTGTGGACGAAAATGCCTTGTTGATGTCAGAGGTCAGAGGAGAATG
>CAKAOH010006336.1:4457-29705 GCA_916701665.1 Sebastiscus tertius
ATATGCTTGTATGTTCCAATATGCCCTTGTACAAAGTGTTTCCTTTTATAATTGTAATGTAAATGTAATATAACTTTTTATTTTAATGGAGCTTCCCAGCAAAAAGTGTTTCCCACAATGTACTTGTACAACCGGCGTGACAATAAACATGTTGAATCTTGAATCTTGATGGTATGATCCTTGTCTGTCATCACCTGATTGGTCGCACGGACGTCATTAACTCTTTATCGTTCACTTAAAAGATCCGGCTCTTTGAACCAACTCGTTCGTGACTGACCCATCACTAGTTGTTGGACGTCTCCTCCTCTTCCTCCTCCACGCTCAGAGGACGCTGATCAGCTGGCCTGTCATAATATTACGCAGCATTACGCGCATGTGTGTGTGGGTAATGTTTGTGTCCGTGTTGTCTCTTCACTCCACGTTGAACTAGACATGGCAGCCAAGATGGAGCTCGCTCCCCTCAGACCGTGGGATGATTTCTACCCCGGTACCGACCGGTTCTCCAAACCGGAGTTCGGAGATTTAACCAAGTGGAACAACAGAGTGATCAGCAACTTGCTGTACTACCAGACCAATTACTTCGCCGTGGCTGTGGTGGTTTTCCTCATCGTAGGGTGAGTCGTCAGCATGCTAACGGAGGAAAGCTACCATCATCTGGTTGTCTGTTTAATCAGCCTGCATACCTTCACATCCACACCCAACATGACCACACAGGCTATTCCTGTACTGTTGTGCTAACCTTTACACTGTGGAGCCTCTGACTTTACACATTTACCTAGCTTGGCCTATGACGTTAGTAGTTAAGCTACACATTTTGTTTCTAGTAGCAGCAATAACGCTGTAGCTATAGCTTAAAATATGTACAAGTGCTTTGTATACAGTCAACAACACAACCTCTCTTTTTAAAACGTTACTTTTGTTACTTTACCAGGTTTTTTTGAGTGTTTTTTAGTGAGCCAGTGATGCTATATTGGATCTGGAGCTCCCACAGTTTGTTTATTGTTTATTTGTTTTGCACAATTTAAGACTATACAACATAAAAAAAATAATAATGAATAATATAAAGTGCAGGAAGAGGCCAGAAAAAAACCACTAGGCTTATCTGAAGCCTCCACCTATAGAGACAAGATTAATACAAAGAAATAATATGACTACAGATTAGTGATAACAAAACAATTAGGACAAGATATAGATAATAACAACAGTTACAATACAGTAAATATATCAAAAAAGACAAGTGTGTGTGTTTGTGTTGCATGTAAGTGTATGGTTAGTGTTTGTGAGGAGGATATTGATTTAAATATCTATAAAGACTTCTTCAAATAACATTGTGAGTGGGAAAAAAAACAAACATAAGAACAGCCATGTGGAAAAGCAATTACAAAACAGCAATTAAATGACCCTTTAAGTGACTTCTGAAACATTTGACAGTTTATTGATAGATGTGAAAAGCTACTCCATAATTTGGTTCCCCTAAATCTTATTGAAAATTGACTATACTATACTATACCAAACTATATTACAATATGAAAGATAGGGGTAAATTAGACTATAATAAAGAGTAAGGAGACAGTTTGTGGTGACAAGAGGCCTACAGTCACACATCACTGCTGCTGGCTGGTGGTGATTTTGCATAATATGAAGCTGGTTTGGTAGTTTACTTTGAATAGGTCATGATACGATACGATGTAACTTTATTGTCAGTTTGCACTGAAATTAATTTTGCATCCATAGGCAGCTCAGTTTGAGAAAAAGTACACATACAATAGACATACTTTTACCATAAACAAACAGACAAGTAAGACCCATCAGACAAAAAACAAAACACATCACAATTATACATAACCCATTAAAACAATTACCATTTACATCTCCTTAGCAGCACATTAATTATTATTTAGCAACAAGATGGACTGATGGACAAAAGCGTTCTTTAGCCTGAAGCCTCATGATGATGTAGTCAAGAGTATAGGCCTTCCTTACTGCAGGCATCTGCCCTCTTATGGCGTACACCATGCTGGCCAGGATATCAGCTATTGTTTGTTATTACCACCAGGTTGTGCTATTTAAAACAATGCCTGGCCCACACCCACTGAAGCTCATCATGTACATACAATATGCCACTTTCATTTTCCCCAATATCCAGGTTCATGAACCCACTTGGCATGCTCCTGGGAGGATCTGTGGTGGCTCTGGTCTTCATGGGTTCGGTGTGGGCAGGAGAGAACCAGGCCATGGTGAAGAGCTTCAAAAGGAAGAACCCCACTCTGTTTATCATCGTGGTCATGGTCACCAGTTACTTTCTGCTGTCGCTGTGTGGCGGCGTCATGGTCTTCATCTTTGGAATCACCTTCCCTTTGCTGTGTAAGTCACAGGGTTCTGTTTACGTTAAGAAAGGGAATGGAGAATTCAGTTATGAAATTATATTTAGGCTGTCATATAGTGCACTACATTCACAGCCCCCCGCCCCATTTTATTTGAGTGTCTGAATTCTTTCTAAGTGTGACATTTCTACACTATATAGTGCCCTAAAAAATTCCCTCAATGGAACGAAAAAAGTTTGCCAACTGTTTTTTTTTCAGATGGATTTTAATTGTTAGCACATGAATAAGGAATTTTGGTCATGTGATAACATCAAGCTGCCGTTTCCAAGATCAATAATGAACATTCAAGTTCGAAATTGTTCTGTTTTTATATTTATTATTTATTTATTATAGTCAAGGTTGCTATTACCTCTCCTGTAGGTGCTTGTCCTGGTAAATTAAAGACACTTAAATCACATAATAGAACATAATAGAAAAAGCTGAGCTGTCAGTCATTCTTCATTGTATTCTTTAGTTTCCCACACACTCCCACTTGTAAGTTAAGGGTGTGGCCCTCATTAAATTACATTTAGTTACGAGGAAACACACACATTCCTCACTCTCTGCCTGCATCTTATACAACGCTGTGTTTTGTTTTTTTTTACACCAACATGCAAAGCATCTGCTAATTTTGAGGCATCAAATAAGTTCCTTGGTTAAACACCGGTTGTTTTACTTGCGACTTCACAACCTTTAAACTTAAATGATGCGATATATGTATTCTCTCTGGGAACTACGTATACTTTAGGTATATTTATATATATAGGGCTTGGCCTAGTCTAATTAGAACTGTAACTTGTGTTCCCTACAGTATATTGCAAACACTCTTTGGCTAATGTTATATGATAAACCGTTAAGGGGGATGGTGAGTCAACAGCGATGCATAATTGAGGTTTTTCTGTGGGTGAACAAGTTTTTCCAAGCCCACTCTGTCATTGTGAGTCAGTGCAGGGATTGGACAGCGTGTACAGTATTACTGACATGCATTCACAGTCACAGATGACACACATTGCAAAATAAAGTCAGCAGTACAGGGCGAACTACACTGTAGTTCAGAGGTGTAGTTTTGGATTTGTTACAGCTCTCTAAATACGTTTTGAGTCAGAGAGGCAGTCAGCAGAGTGGTTTTTAGATAATTGATGGGTTGGATCCTTACAGCTCTAACATCATGGCGGATAGATGAAGCAGTGTGATCGCTTCCCAGGAGGCCTGCCCACTTTTGCCTGTGTTGACTAGGGTTGCTATGGGTTGTTGATTTGGACAGAACTCCATTTGCTGGCTGATGTCATGCATTCAGTATCTGCCTGCCATGGGAATAAAGGACACGCCGATCCTTCCACCTGCTTTACAGTCTGAGTTGCAACAGTATCACATTATGTTTTCTTATTTCCTAAGATGTATTTCAGAGAAAAATCACCCAGACACAAACATTTGTGTGTTTTATTTCTCACATAATATAAATAACTTCTTGTTTTTCTCTCTTCTAGTAATTCTGATCCACGCCTCTCTGAGACTGCGCAACATGAAGAACAGACTGGAGAACAATATCGAGGGCGCCGGGTTGAAGAAGACCCCCATGGGCGTCATCATGGATCTCCTGGATCAGCAGGAGGAGAAAATGAACAAGGTTCGGGATTTCATTGAGAGCAAGCTGAAGGAATAAGGCTCTAGCCAAACGCGTGCCAAGGGAAGTCAGTGTCATACAGTATGGATTTAAAATTTCCATAGCATATTGTCCCATGTGTTGAGTTTTTATCCCCCACTATACATGTAAAGTTACTGATGTATGCATTCCCACTCTTTTTATCCATTTGGTTTACTTTATTCTCTCATACTTTAGTGTGACTTTACTCACAGATGGATAGTAACATTATAACACAATCACAGCGTGGATTGGATGTTGAAAGGCACCAAATGTTACCAAAGGTCATTCCTGTGTCAAAAAATGTTCCAAAAAGCAAATCGTATCTTTGTCGACGACGCACTTTGTTCTACATGACGGTTATTTATTTCAGAAAAATTAATCAGAATGTGCTGTTATTAGATACCAATTGTAGAAAAATCTGATCCTTTCAGTTTGCTACCTCAAAACAAGCATGTTTAATTTACCCAACACACAGTGAACTGTTAACTGCTTATTAAACAGCAATAAATTCCATCTTGTCACTCCTCTGGATCTTTATGAATACTGATCTGAGACCAGTTTGCTTCTTGTGTAGACATGGTTATATGGCCTAACTCTGGAGTTTAAATATTCCTGATCATACAGGCTGGCCTGAGCGTATCCCTTCTGATCACAGCTATGCAATATTTAAAAAAAATGAATGGCAAGTGCAGCTTTATTGTTTCAATATTATGTCATGATATGTACATGTTTGTTGTTATTTCTGATGTGTCTTTATTTTCATGATATAGCATGCGGAAATGTATGAAATGGCTACAGGATACAAAGTACATAACTTTCATTGAGAAAAAAAATATATATATTAAATTAATTAACCTCCCATGCTATTTTCCCTATTCTTTGTTGGGCCTTTTTCTTGAAAATTAAAAATCTAAATTAAATCTGTCATCTGTAATGTTTAGTGTTCATTTTATACCGTTACTCCTGTTAGTAGGAGCAGTTTTTTTTCTGTTGCTTCTCCACACGTGCACTTTGACTGCAGTTTGTGCATGCTACCTTCACAAAATGGCAGTTCAGAACGACTGTTTATGTTATACGGATGCTATATTATATATTCTCTATGTTTTTATGTGACTTTTTCATTCTTTAAAAGTGATGATGAAATCACAGAACTGGAAGTAAAATATGGCTGTCCTCTATAAAAAAAAAAATAAATAAAGAGAACCTGATTTATGTTGCAGTCTCGGTGTGAATATATAGATATTTATTTATGACAAAATGAAGTGTTTCTCATCTTATTTAGGCTTAATCTTTCTGTGAAACAAAGTAGTGAAATGAAAAGCTATTTATAACCCCACTGAATGTGAACTAACGAATATCCCCTCCAGGATTGTACACAATTCAGTTTGACTAATTATCCGCATCACATCCGTTTTTCAGGATTCTGACTTCTCTCCCTTAAATTGATTTGTCTTTTTGTCATATCTGCACCTTTTTAAGAATCAGAAAAACAACAAAAAGCAACTGGGAGTAGCTGCAATGAGTCACTGGGGATCCATGTAGTTTGACATAGAGCTATTCCATTTTTAAAAAAGAAGGAAAAAGAATCCCTGGGTAAAGAGTGGAAGATTGTTTAATAGCAAAATGCAAATATGTGGAACAGGTACGCTCCAAAATAAATCATCTAACATTTAATCAAACAAACCTACTTTAAAAATCTATTTTTTAGCACAAAATATTAAGAAATATGCAATGACAATCGCAAATGATCAAAGGTTATACATTTGAATATAAATTGAACATAGGGTGTTCTTCATTTTTATACCTTTATTGTTACGACTTCCTAAAGACAACAGCATTTAAAGTGTTAACAACACAAAAGTGGAACAACAACCAGACAATATTTTTTTTGTATAATGAAAGTACGGTTCACTCTATTTTTAGCATAATTCATTTGAGAATAGGTGTAAAATAAACATACAGTATTGTGAAGAAAACAAAGAGCTGAAGTTGCCACCTCAGAGGAGACTCGTTTCACTTGATTCCAGCTCTTTAGGGAGCGGCACCTGCAAGCAGCAACAAAGGAAAGAATGAAAAGATGACCGATTTCTAAGACAGCGGTGTAAAATCCTAATAGTTAACACCTTATAAGC
Source organism: Sebastiscus tertius (assembly GCA_916701665.1). Taxonomy (NCBI): domain Eukaryota; kingdom Metazoa; phylum Chordata; class Actinopteri; order Perciformes; family Sebastidae; genus Sebastiscus; species Sebastiscus tertius. The sequence continues at coordinate 10,598 of CAKAOH010006336.1, forward strand.
TGTAAAACAAGAATGATAATTCAATACAGTCACATGCGATAAATGCTCTTTTGTTTTGAGAGCTTTAAAGGTACAGTGTGTAGGATTCGGTGATATCGATTGGTGTGGTTGCAGATTGCAACCAACTGAGTACCCCTCTGCTTACTCCTCCCTTTCCAAGACTGAGGTAACGTTAGCCGCCGAGTGCAAAACCTTGGTAACGCCATTCGCCTCGCTCAGAGGCCATCTTTACCATAATAACACTACTTTAGGAGCAACTGAAGTCAGACGGTGGCTGGCGGTACCAAAGTTTTGCAATCTGCGACTCACGTTACCGCAGTTTCACAAGCGTGTCGGAGAACTATGGTGGCCTTCAGGTAATATAAAAACATGAGAGGTTCTCGCTAGAGCCAATGTTTGGTTTGTCCGTTCGGGGCTACTGTAGAAACATGATGGAGCAACATGGCGGACTCCGTGAAGAGGACCTGCTCCCTATGTAGATATGAAGGACATAGTAATGTATGTTATATTCCTTTTCTGCTAATAGATCCCTGGAAATGTTACACACTGTTCCTTTAACACCATCAACATTTACCCTTTTTTATCAGTTAAAAAAAAAAAAAATTGTCAAATGTTATAAGTTCTCCTAAACACAGGATCCCAACTTGATTGATTTCACAGTACGAATTTGAGGATACTCACAGATTTGAGATAGGCCACGTTGCTCTTTTGGATCTCAGTTAGGAGATGATCACGTGGCGTGAGGTCAACCTTAGGTGGCAATCGTCTGCGAGGGATGGGCTTCAAAGTCTTAATCACGTCAGTCAGGTTTGCTTTTCCCTCCATCGCCGCTCCACTGCCTACATCTTTCCCTTTGGGAGTCTTCCTCAGTTGGAAACTTGCCCTCTCTGGTCCCTTGTTATCTCTTGGGTCCAGGTCCAGAAAAGGGTCGCGTTTCTTGGGAGTTCTCTTCAGCTGGACTTCCTTCAATGTGCTTGCTGGTTCGGCGCAAGCTTGTTTGGGAGCACTCTTGTGTTTGAGCTTCTTCTGAGGCTCTGGCTGTTCCGTGTGCTGTTCCGTGTGCTGTTGCATTTGCGGTACAGCGTTCAGTTCTGACGAGGGTGGGACAAGCCCGTGCTCCTGCAGGAGTTCTAGAGGCGGTATGTAGCCGAGCATCTCCAGTAAACCAGGAGGCAGGTTCAGACTGTTCTCGTACATCTGCATGAGCTCTCTCTGCTCCTTCATCTGCTGCTGCTGCTGCTCCTCCTTCCTCAGCTGCCTCTGGCGGTCGAGATTCCGGGTCAAAAGGTTGGTCACCACCATCCTGGGCCCCGGCTGCTCGAAATGGTAGCCCATCTTCAGGAGGGTATTGTTGGCTTTGAGCAGGCGCGAGATCTCCATCTCTGAGTGGTGACCCAACATGTGCCTCTGGTTGTGGAAACGCAGCTCCGTGAGAGTCTCGTTGAACTGGAGGCAGCGGATGATGGCGACGATGCCCTTCCCGGTTACAAAGTTGGACTCGATATTCAAAGTGGTGATGCCGCGATTCTCTCGTAACATGTTGGCCAGGTTATAAGCTATGTTTTCATCGACACCCGTGTTGGCTATACTGAAGGTTTTCACATGTTTGTTCTTCTTCAATGCGTTGACGTAGTCTAAGAGCATTTCTTTGGGAATGTTTTCTATGTTGTTGAGGTTCACTTCCGTGATGGAGGGGTTGTTGTTGCGTATTTTGTCAAGAGTCGACTCCAAGTTCGTCTCATTTCCCGAGGGTCTTGATGTCATTTTTATGTTATTGAATGCCAGCTTTGGAATATTTAATTTGTTAATTTTTCTCTCTTCTTTTTGCGGGAGCTTATCATTGGGTTCATTTATCTCTGGCTCCTCTGGAGACTCTTTGGGAAGCGAAGAGTCTGTAGGTTTAACTTCCTCTTTCTCTTCAACTTGTGATGGGCTGTGTTTTTGGGCTACGCTCTCGCTCTTCTCCTTTGTGTCTGAAAAAGGCGGATTGTCATCTGTATTGTTTTCTGGTACTTTTTCTGTGTTAGTTCCTGGAAGATCTTCTTGTTTGTCTGTGTTCACAGGTGACTTCACCTTTTCTTCTTCTTCTTCTTCTTCTTCTTTCACATCCACTCCTTTGTCCTTTTCATCTGTTTCATCAACCTCTTCAACAATTTCCTCAATGATCTCCTCTATAATTTCCTCTCCATCCGTACCATCTACAGCTTCTTCCTCGATGATTTCCTCTATCACTTCATATTCCACATCTTCTTCCTCTTTGTCTTTCTGTTCAGTTTCCTCCCTCAAAGTTTTCTGATGAAAACATCAGACCAAGGTTAGAACTGTGCTATTCTGCCTTTAACATCTCGTTAAACGCTTCTAAAGAAATATTAATACTTTAAATTGATCTGTACCCAAACATTTGAGAGTTGGACCTCTTACCTCACTGGGCAGCAGCGTAGCAGGCACTCTTTCTTCCTCCAGCATACGGTTGGACTCTTTCTCCCAGTAGAGGTAACCAACCAGGGATCTGTGGTCGAACGTCCCTGTCGGAGCCTTCTCCGTCTGGTCCTTTTGTCTCTGTCCCACCGGTACCCTCTCATCTGGGGCAATAATAACATCCATCTCACTCTGGAGCTCCTTAAGCTCCTCCGGTGAAAGCATAGCAAGGAGTTCATCCTCGTCGATATCCTCTTCATTGAGATCCTCGAGGTCTTTACTGTCTGACATGTTTGCGTAACTTCTTTCTTCTGCTGATATCAAAAGGAAGGACAACTTCTGTCCAATTTATGACTCGGGACAGAGCACACTGAGAAGCTTCTGGCTTTGACTACAGCCAGGAACCAATTGCTTCGGCCGCATGTGGAGTCTAAAATTAAACCCTGTGAACTGCATGGAAGATATTTAAGTTGCAGGCAGGGAGACATGCTAACATTCTTCTTTCAGCGCCGACTCCCAGCTGGCCTGGCTGTCAGGATCTTTTGGGGATGACAGTTGCTTCAGGCAAAGGCAAGTGGAGGACTGACAGCAGCAGGTGGACCATTTTCACAGGGCTGGCGGGGTGGGGAGCGTGTAAAGTCTCCACTGCACACAGAGCTCCTCCCAGTCTCCCACAGCTCATAGTCTCTGAAGTGCTGCACAATAAACACATGAGATCGAGCCAGAAGAGGTAATTAAAAAGTAATTTGTCATTAGGGGAATAGATATTAACAGTTATATGTTTTTTTTTAGATCATTACTCAAAGCACAGTTTGATACATAGCTACTGTAGCAGGAATGTCTTGGTGCCTTTCAGGTTTTATTTACAGAAGAAATATGCTTACCTTTGGACAGAGACAGGGTAAATGCTTCCCCCTTTTTTCGGTCTTTATGCTAAGCTAAGATAACAGCTGTAGTTTCATATTTTGATGCACAGATATGACACCTCGTTCTCACTTCAGGGCAATGAATAGCAACTCCTTTTCACGTCCATCGGTGTATGATACCGCTGCACAAGGCACCCTTTACTGTAGCACAAGCATGAGACGCACTGGGCGTTCCATTATCTACAATGTAAACCCATCAGAGGCAATAGTAAACGCACAGAATAGAAAGTACGCCGGGTTCGTTTAGCTGAGTTTGCACGTGATTGACAGCTGCCACCTTTGAATGAACAGCCAATAGGAACGCTCTCTCTGAAATGACCTGTGATTGGCCAAAGTCTCCTGTCACAGGCTAGATTTTCTAAAGCCTGAAAACAGGGCCATGAGGAGGTGCAGAAGTCTAGTTTTCTCTCAGAACACTTGAATTACAATATGCTGAAAGGTTATTATGGAATTTTTGCCCAATGATGCCAAAAATATTCTGCCTACAGCCACTTTAATTGTGCAGCCCTGGTGGATGGTCCAACAAACACAGGACTTTCATCCAGGAGACTGCTGTTCGTGTTCCATGTGTTAAGTTTAATTTTCACTTTACAAACATAGTAGTTTTAAGCCCAACCATGTAGTTTTTTCCCTTAAATCGAACTAAGTGGTTTTGCTGCCTAATCCTAAAGTGACACCAAGGGGAACTACAGTAGTTTTGATGCCAAAAATAAAGCGACGCCAATGGGCGTGACAAAGTGACGAGTTGGGATGAGAACATATTGGATATGAGAGTGGTGTCAATCTTCTCATCTAACTCGCAGCAAGAAAGCAAATACGAATACCAAAAAGTTGAACTCCTCCTTTAAGGCTTACTCACGTACTCAATAACAGAACCTGAACCGGCTGTTTACCAGCCACACAAGCCTATCAAAGAAAGCGACAACAGCCGTCTATGTCACACATGTATTTATTCACATCCTTGTTCCCAGTGGAAAATATTTTATGACAACATCTAACAACATATAACTACACACTGACTGTACAAATATGTGAGAAAACAAACGAGATATGAATATGTTTTTTTTACGGCAGTGGTCTTCTGTTAATAGGCTATAAAAAGAAGTTGTTATAAAAAAAAACCAATATCCTTACCATGCATTTTAAAACACATTACGCCACCAACAAAGACAAATGGTTCTATAAACAATATTGACATGATACATTCTGATTAAAAGTTGAACTAAAGGAAGAAATGGAAATTCATCAAATACACAGTCTGCTCTAATGAATGATCAATTCAGTTCATGTAATGTCACACTGTGAACATGTTCAAGCTTTGTTTTCAATTTGGATGTCATATTTAAGACGGTTTTATCATACTGTACTGAGATGAAAGTGGTGAAAATCATTTTTATTCTATAACCTACTGTTTTTGTATAAGGCAGTAGCCAGTTCCTGTTAAAATACACGCAGTAAAACACATGTTGCCTCTTTTTTCTTCTTTAAAACACAGTAGGGTTTGAATCCAGTGTGGTTGTGCAACACCTTAAAGTTCCTTGACACATTCTCATCTGCCTGTACAATTCATCCAATCCAAGGCACATGGGAAAGTCATTCAAGAGTGTCATCATCACTGTGTTCAGAGGACAGCGTACACATAGACTCTGCAGACAGAACATCTCCCAAGGCCCTGTCTTGTCTGGCAGCACAGCCTATTGTTTCAACTTCACCCCCTTCATGTGCTGCTGGCCATGGCTTTATTTGTGCCAAAGTTTGGTTTGGTCCTCTTCAGCGGATGCTCATGTAGCTTCCGTCCAAGTGGAATCTGTACACACAGTGAGACAAGAGTATGTCAAATCTACCGTAGTTCAACTGTTTGAGAACAAGGAACAAATGACTGAACCTTGTGGGGGAAAAACTGAGGGATGGAAATGGAAATGCAATACACCAAAAAGCAAAGATGGGACCAAGTCATTGTTTTGCAAGTCACAAGTAAGTCTCAAGTCTTTGCACTCATGTCCCAAGTCCTAAACTTTGAGTTTCAAGTCCTAAAGAAGTCATAATGCACTCTTCATCAGATGTAATGCCATTTTCGACCCGCACTTTTGCATACTGCGTTTTCTTTTGACCACCGCATAGTTTTTGTACGCAAACAAAACCATTTTTGGTATTACTTTTTCCAACTGGCGCTCTGTAACGTGACATTAGTTCTTCATTGTTCTCTCCTGCAACTTGATTGGATGCTGTCAGATCGGTTCAAACAAAGTGGATTTAGGGAATTAAGTGTTGACCTGCTAGGAATTAATAGCGTTAACGGTTCAGGAAATGAACCGTCACACTTTTTAAATAACATACTTTTTAATCTTTGGGCTTCATGTCAAAAGGCTCAAGTCCAAGAGAAGTCACGAGTCATTGGTGTTAAAGTCCAAGTTGAGTTGCAAGTCTTTTTTGATTTTTCAAATTTGTGACTCGAGTCCACATATCTGAGAAAAAGACATGAAATATGACTTTGGCTTCATGGAGTAATGTTAACTTACATTTAAGTCATGCTAGCAGCTAAAAAGTTGGACGTTTCAAGGGATAGCAATGTCGTTTGGTCGGTCCACAACTTTGGTCCAGACTGAAATATCTATAAGATACCGTAAGATGGATTGCCATCCATTGCATTGCCATTGCGATGAACCACAATCAGGTATGCCCTCTCCTCGCTGTATGTCAGGTGTAAGATCATCAAGATAATGAGTGAAACATTTTTGTGCAAATACAAAAGGCGGTGCTGTAAAAAAAGATCAACGGATCACAATATGAAAATGTGCATGATTTGACTAAAGCTATACAGGACACGAATGAAGATGGGACGTCAAAATGGAGATGACTGGCACCACGACACAAAGCAGCCCGCTGTGATTGGTCTCACCCTTAAGTGCTAGAATGGTTGTCTGACGGTTCATCTGTACTAGTGGCCTCAGAGCCAACCACCTCTACTGACTCTGATTGTTTAGGCATTGTGTCAGACACTTTGTTTTCTGGAGGCAATCTGCACACATGAACGTTAATCATCAAGTCAAAGAAAGGAAGGAGGAAAGGCAGGAAGAAAGAGAAGAGAAGGTCCTTGAGGTTAGGTTTTTTTATGAGCTCAATAGATTCAGGTCACACAAGATAAAACCTCTTGGCACAAAAATACAATGTGATGTTTTATCCAGAGGCAGAGCAGCACACAAAACAAAGGCCTTAAATCGCAACATGCATTACAGGAAACAGGAATGGCACTGATATCTTGCCACTGAGCATTGAGTTATTGTAGCCTTAAGATAGCAAGCAGGATTTCATCTAAAATTCCACTAATAATTAAACTGAAAGAACAACCCCCAATTGTCTGTAATTGACTTGACATCCACGGCTCAGTGTGGAGATTTAGTGATCTGCAGCACTCACCTGCTGTGCGAGGGACTGCGGTTGTACGGAGAAGCAGGCGCTGCAGGGTGCGGGTACTGAGGTGTGTCGGGCGTATCGTACTCTGTCAGGCCGACTGCCAGCTGGTTGCGCCAGTTACCTGCACTTTCCACTGAGGACACTGCAAACAAGACAAAAGCAAAAAACACTCAGCTAATGTTGGAGTCGAACTCAATATAATTGTTGTTATTGGAAACACTCTTAAGTATAGCTTAAGCTCACTATTGCCAAAACAAACAATTACCCTTCACATGATATAGCAATGTGTTATTACAGCGCTGTTGCTGCCACTTTACAAAAAAACTCATAATTTTGGGATATAGACATGCTAAACCTTTTTTTGTTTGTTTTTTGGACCCATATGTAAGTTAACATGTAATCATGCTGGCGCTGTCAATGATAACGCATTAATGCAAATTCATTTTAATGCCACTAATTTAACACGTTAATGAAATCGACCTTTCGGAGGTTGCAGCGGGCTCAGTTTTAAAACTAGTGAAGTGAAGATACTGGCATCATATGAAACTATAAAAACCTAAGGAATCCATTGGTACCATCCATGTCATACTAGCTTGTAGTGAAGAAGGGAAAATAACGCTCCAAACTTGCACTACATTTTGGCGAGAAAAAATTGGCGTGGCTATTTTCAAAGGGGTCCCTTGACCTCTGACCTCAAGATATGTGAATGAAAATGGGTTCTATGGGTACCCACGATTCTACCCTCTACAGACATGTCCACTTTATGATAATCACATGCAGTTTGGGGCAAGTCACAGTCAAGCCAGCACACTGACACACTGACAGCTGTTGTTGCCTGTTGGGCTTGAGTTTGTTATGATTTGAGCATATTTTTGTATGCTAAATGCAGTACCTGTGAGGGTTTCTGGACAATATTTGTCATTGTTTTGTGTTGTTAATTGATTTTCAGTGATAAATATATACAGACATCTGCATAAAGCAGCATATTTGCCCACTCCCATGTTGATAAGAGTATTAAATACTTGACAAAACTCCCTTTAAGGTACATTTTGAACCATAAAAAATGTGTGATTAATCGCAATTAATCACGGCTAATCATGCAATTAATCATGATTAAATATTCCAATTGATTGACAGCCCTAATGTATACCTTTTAACACCATTTTAATACATTACTAGTACCAGTTTGTACATCTCATATCTCACTATTACATACAATAAAAAAGACTTTCAACCCCTTTGTCAACATGTCCTTGTTGAATTGAACTTAAAAATCCTTTTTAATGTGCAAAAGACAAATCTTTTTCATAAATCCAGATGGGTAGAAGAGTCTTTGGAGATTCTGGTAACACCTTTTGATCAGCAGTAAGTCAACCACCAAGCATTTATCTTTCAGAAAACAGAGATGTTTTGCTCTGTGACTGTAATGACATTAGAGGCACACACTGGGGCTAATTTTCTCTTCTATTATTGGCAGCCTGGAAAAGCTTTGGACACAGCTCTCCACTGAAACCTACATAAATTAAATTACATTGGGTGGGTTGGCAGCTCTGTAAGGCATGTTGGGGGTTGTAATGTTATTAAATTATATTTTCTTGGCGAGATTTTCCTGCCAACGCCAAGACTTTTTCACACTGCTCAGGGATGTCATCTCACCTGATGAAAAGGAGGTGGTTCTGCTGGAGTGGCTGAAGGCCGCCGGCATGGTCTGGTAGCCCAGGCTGAGCTGGGAGCCACTGTCAAAGTCATATCCAGCCAGCATCCCCCTCCCTCCCTCCCTGTGGCCCCTGCTCCGGTGGTACCAGCCTTTCAGATGCTCCGCCACCAGCGCCTTCTGCATGTTCTTGGCCAGCAGCTCGTTCCTGGGCCCCTCTCTGTTCCGCGGCGGCCTCACTGTCGCGTACGGATTCTGGGAAAGACTATCCGCCCGGTCGCTGCTGTAATTCCTGAACCTATCGTGTCCGTGGTAGCCATTTATTTGGTAGGAAGGGTTGACGTTGTAGTGGCCTTCTACTTCATTCTCATACACGTAGGCACCGTTAGCGTAAGGCTCCATGTCCGGGCAGGGGTAGCCGGCGACGTAGTAGGCACTGGGTGCATAGTGTGGTGAGGTGTCGCATGAATAACTAGAACCAGAAGAATGGTGCTGGACCAAGTTGGGCATGCTCCCGGTATTTCCATACACTTCCACCTTCCTGTGGAGGCGATGCATGGTTGAGGATCGGGAGTCCAGCGTGCTGTAGTGAGAGTTGGCCGCCCCGCAGTAGTCCAGGCTGGACTGGCTGGTGTAGGACGAGCAGTCCTCTAACACCTCTGTGCTGTTGCTGCGGTGGGCCGGTGACAAGATAAAGACGGGCTTCTCGGAGTCCCCATCTTTTCTTAGCCGAGGCTGCGACTCCAGACTTCCGCTGCGATGCCTGAAGCAATGAGGAGACCCCTCCGACCTGGAGAAGGGACACAACTTTTAAACTCCTAAAAGAACAAAATAGGATAATATTTCCAGATTTATCAGTTCAAATAAAGGTTAGGGATTTGTATGGTGAAAAGTTAGGGGGTTGAGAGAAGTGAGGGTTAAAGTGAAGATATTGTTGAGGAGAAGGAGTGTTGGTAATGCAGCGGTTCACACCTGAGCTGGCTGCTGCTGTAGGCATTGCGAGTCATAACCGGGGTGGGAGGCATGCTGCGTGGATCTCTGGGAGGTCTGGGAAGGGTTTTATAGGGACTACTGTGGGCGGAGGAGACCTCTCTTGGATTCTGGTAGTAGTGGGAAGCATCCTGGCCTTCAAAAGCTAATCTAAAAGGGTGCGGAGAGGATCAAAAAATAAAAAGGGAAGGGATGAGATGTGAGGAAAGGAATGAGGCTTCATGACACCACAAATATTACAGACTCTCTGCCAAATCTTGATATAATTGCTTCATTCCAAGGAATGCTTTTCAATAAAATCCAAAGTTGTGAAACAAGTTACACAAATCTGTTTCCCCCACCTGCTGTGGTTCTTGTTATGGTGATTTTCCCGCGGAGATCCCTGTCTTTCATCATATTCAGCTGCCAGCGATCGCATCGGACTGAGCTGAGGGGAGCCTTGGACGGACCGTGACCGTGGTCTCTGACTGGCACCGTCTGAGTCATCTGAATACACAGAAATGACATGTAACAATGCTGACACTCTTTTAAAAGGCGTCATAATGATCAGTATTATGGAGGTCATTAACAGGTCAGATTTCTGACTCACCGTCATCCAGTGGGAGACTAGACAGAGAGCTACAGTCTGAGCGGATAAGTTCATCTGGAGAAAGAGGAAATATATCCATGTTTACTTTGAATATGACTAAAATGATAATCCCAGATTAAACTGCACCCTACCTGCAATGATCACCGAGGCCCGCTGTGTGGGCTTTTTCCCCTTCTTGATCCTGTACTGGTTCATCTCGTCCTCTATCTGCTGGAGTTTGTGCATGGCATCCAAACAGTTTCTCCTCCTCTTCTTCTTGACGGTTTTGCACAGTTCGGACTCATTTGCGAGCTTCTTAGCCGCCTCTACGATCTTTTGCTGCAGGGCGAACCTGCTCTCCAGATTCCTCAGGAAGGGATCCTGCAGCCAAACACAAGCAGAGATAACAATAAGTAATCATCAGGTCTTCATGCCAAGTTGACCTTATTGATGATATTTTTAAATACGTGCTGTAAACTAGTAGCTGAGTGTACGTACTGCACAGGACAAGGCTGACGATGTTCTATATTTTAGATATTGTGAACAAATTCCATCAAAAGACTAAAACCAACAGCACTTTCAATACTTTCTGACTTCCCTACTCTGTGGCACAAGACAGTTGGTTCCTACTGAAGTGGTAAATCTTTAAAAATGGATATATGGTGTGGCTCATTGATGTGGTTTTAATACTTTTTCGGAAAACAACGGAGCTCTAATGGCGCAGGGGAATACGTTTTTAGTCCCATTGCATTTTTAATGCAGTTTTGCACACTGGCTCTTATTTATATATGGAATTGTTTGTGTTTTTAATGCCTTTTTTTGTGTCTTTCATGGGTGTATGTTTATATGTTGTTTGTAAGCCCCTAATCTAATTTTCTGTGATAGACAAAGTTTTTCTAATCTTGAATCTTGATTTAAAATCTTATTTCCAAGGGAGTACTGGCCAAAAGAGAAGCATGACAATTTCCCACATAAAAACACAAATTATATACTTAAAAATAAAACAGCAAAAAGTTAAAAACAACATAAAAAATTCACATAAAAGAGACAAGTAACAGACTTAAAACAAACAGCAAATTGCATCAACCGATGAATTAGCAGTGTCTGTCGTTCAGTAACAGGACATTCAAATAGTCCTTAATCCTGTTTTTACAATCTTGCATGCTTATAAAATAATCTAGTTTAAAACGTCTCTGTAGCTCACACTATGATGAGGGAGCACGTTCACCAAAAATGGCACAGGTTCAAGGAATGCCGTACATAATTTGTCCACATGACTGAAGGTTGCAGCTACTGATAGTTTTAGGCTTCAGCAGAGAACACAGATAAGGAGGCAGATCCTGTAATATGGCTTTACACAGAAAAATGGACCAATGCTCCATTCTATGGCTACACAAAATATATTTGTTAGTAGGATCAGTTCATTGTTGGTTGTGATCTTTTTGTGGGATTTGTTGTTGTTTAAAGCCAAAGAGTGACACATATGAACTTTAACATGCATGCTACAGACAAACCGTTAAATACAGACCTCATTGTAGGGGAAAAGGTCATCTAACTTGAAAGCGGTGCCAACTCGCCGTCTGACGTGCGGCGGTCTTTCACCTGAGGAGAGGGGATACTCTTTTGGCAGCTTGCCAGTAAGCTCCTGAAAACACACAAAAAAACAAGCCCCTTAAAATACCTAGAAGGCTTTGAACCGAACGCAGCAGCAGAAACCATCAATCTTAATAACAGTTCAGCTGACTGGAAAAAAATGTACATGTGCCGTGCAAAACATAGCACCAGAGCAGAAGAAGTGTTAATTAAAAATGATTTCTCACCGCCTCTCTCAGGCAAATCTTCTTCAGTTCTTTTGTTTTCTTGGCCAGGATATCTTGGATCTCCTGCTCTTTCTTTCTCAGCTCAGAGAGTTTCTCTTTCTTCTGTTCTTCACTCATTTCAGAGTCGGCAGAACCTGTGAACACAATATTCTTACTGCCAACATACATCTAAAAATGACATCCAAGTTATGACACTGTGAGCTGACTTTTCAATATGTCACCTTTACTTTTCAATTCACAAACAGCTCAGAGTTTATCAGATCTGAAATGAGATTTTTGTTAAAAAAAAACAACCAAAAAACGTCATAGCAGTGGTGGAAGAAGTATTCAGATCAGTAGAGTTACTCTGTTACAAGTACAAGTCCTGTACTCAAAATCTTACTTAAGTGAAAGTGATAAAGTATTAGCACCAAAATATACTTTATATACTTAACCATTTCACAATAATGTATATTATATTACTGGGTCAATCAATGTGCTCATTACTTTAATGTTGCAGCTGGTAAAGGTGGAACTCATTTCAATGACTGTATATACTGCTGGGTAGCTTCATCTTAAATAATATATCAGAATTGTATTAGTTGATTTTTATTTGTTATTATTAATCTGAATCTGCAAAGTAACTAGTGACTAAAGCTATCAAATAATTATAGTGGAGTAAAAAGTACATTTGCCTCCGAAATGTAGTGGAGGAGAAGTATAAAGTAGCATAAAGTGGAACTCAAGTAAAGTACAAGTATCCCAAAATTGTACTTAAGTACAGTACTTGATTAAATGTACTTAGTTACATCCCACCACTGCTTAATAGATACTTGCTTCATGAGCTGAAATACCTGTAGACACCAGGCTCCCGTTGCTGGCTGTTATGAAGTTATTCTTCAGGCCTGCGTCTCCCAGTCGGTTTATTTTGGCTCCTCCGTGCTCCGTGAGATCCATGGCGATTTCCTCCACACTTCTTGCTGTTCCTAATTTAGTCTAAAAGAAATGTACAACAAAGATTAGTGGATTGTGTTAAAAGTAAAGTATTAAAAGTAATGTACTGGCTGATGACTTACGCTTACTTTGGTTTGCTTTCTGTCCAGGTAGAACTGATGCTGGCTGATGGCCATGACCCAAATGGTTTTGATCAGAGAATGGCTGGCATACCACGTGTGGATGAGTAGGCCCGTCTGCCCAAAGGTGCGCTTTGTTACTGCTCTCCTGTTGCAGGAAATCAGAGGTTGAGTTTTTAAAATCACAATTCAAATAAAAGCAACAGTGATCTATGAATGATCTCTTTAGATAAATACTGAAGAGAAAGAGACTCAATTAGAGGCTAGAAAACACAAAAATAATCAACAAAATAATCAACTTATAGCCGGTTTACAAAGAAGAATCTCTCCTGCTGCTCACCTGTGTGGATCATTAACTTCTACAGCAAATTTCTTCTCCCGGAAGTACAAGTTTTCCAGCTGCTTCCACTGGTAAAGCTGTGGGTAGAAATCAGAAATATCTGATTAGGGAAATGGATATTATGCTCTGCAATCCACAACCTGATGTGCAGAGAGATGAGCGTCAGGGATAATGGCTATAAAATGTGTCCATTTGAGCCTTTGGTCCTGGTGAAAATTCATGTTTCATTACCAAAAACATCTGTAGCATTACTGCCACGACCATCATGACTGACATCACATAAACTATTAGAAAAAAAAAAGATTAGCAGTGCAGGTGTTTTGGCTAGCCTGTCATTAAAAAAAGCCAGACTGTAACATGAGCTGTCATTTACAGTCTGGGATGCCAGGTCTGCAATAACGCAGGTGTTGGAAAGCTAAGAAATGCCACAAGGGTACATTACGCATAGACTCATCGCAATATATACACAACACTTTCCATGGCTCATCACGTCCATCCCTGTTATCACCCAGGTGCTCACTGACAAACGAACGCTCTATTTGGGTCAGTGACTCACTGTGTGTCTGGACAAGATCTGAATGAGGCACGGAAAACGATCCAACATGTGGCTGCTTTGGGGGGTATTTTTTGATATCACTCGGTAACAAGAATGGAGAGGAAAACACCCAGTTTTACTATAAAAAAAATACAGAATTTTAAAGATTGATTGTTGATTGAATATTTTAAATGTTAGTAAATTTTATTTAAAGAACAAAATCTCAGTCTACTTGCAGTAAAAACTTCCAACCAGACAAAGAAGTGCAGTCTTACCAGTGTAATGGATGTTCACAGGTCCCGTTTCTTAAGTTTTTAAATCCTCCTTTACTTTGCCGTCAACACAGACACTTTGTTCCTTCGTCTGTCAGCTCCTAACTTGTCTCCTCAGGTATTCTCAGAACATGCACTATAAAGCCCCAAATCCAGCCCCCTTTCTCTTTGACATCACCAGCTCACTCCCTCCCCTCCCCTCCTCTCCTCTCCTCTCCCAAAAACACACCGCTGCCTGCCTGCCCTGCACAGCCGGCTGCTGCTTGCACAATCTTTGGAACTCTGCAGCCAAAGATGGATTGCACCACGTCGAGCGATTGCCAGGCTCGAACAGGAAGACAGAGCCAATAAATTAATGTGAATTGTTCTGAACTTTCGTCCTCCTGCGCTGCACCTCTGCACCCTGTAGATATACCAGACTGGACGACATAGCTGATGGATCACTCACATGGGTGTTGCTCCCATCAACCCACATGCTAAAACAACACCAATGGAACAAGAAAAGCAGGTTCACACTGCATGTATGATTGGCACGGACTTTACAGAAAACTCTTCAGCGTCATTAAACTCTCTAGACTGCGATTTTGCTCCAATTTTGTCAAGTCTGGCCTCGTCTGCTGCAGCAGCTGAAGCCCAGCCTTTTGCTGGAGTGAATTAGATGATGCATGAATCTGAGCTGGTGAATCATCACCGCAGCAATCCTTAACCCTGTGCTATCATGTCCAACTGTTGGTTTAGTGAAACAGAGAAATAGCAGCAGCCATTTTGGAGACGGTGCAGCAGGAAATGTTTACCTTTCGAGGTTTTAATTTATCCTGCAGGTCGTACTGGCCGATGCCCTTATAGCTGATTCCAAGCCACCACGGGATCCCTTGTTTATCCTGCAGTGAGCCAAGAACACAGCTTGATGGTTGGACTTAGTTTCAGGAGCAACAGCTGTCACTTCCCATTAAATCACAGCAGAAAACCTTACCTTTACTTCAAAATAGTGCACGCCATACGTGGGCAACGATTCCACCAACGTCAAATACCTAGAATAAAAACAATCTTTATTAAAACCACCAGCTGCTTTTTGTGGTTTACCTTGGAAATGTGAAAAGATAGACGTGTGAATCAGGGTGATTCACTGGACGGCAACTGAAGGGGAGCTATTGATTTCTATCAGATGATGAGAAAAGGAGTGCCAGAGAGAGACGGAGAGAAGGGAGGGCTAATAGAGGTGAGAGGAAGATTAATGAACTTAAAGCTTAATAGCATTCATCGTCTCATTACTGGTGTCGAACCATTTTCTTCAGTACTTACTGCACAATGGCCTGTCCTCGGGAGACTCCTTTCAGCGGCTTGTAATGTTCAATGACGCGATCCTCACTGCAATGTCACACAAAGAAGACACCGTTTAAACCGATGGACAGTATAAGACCAAACCATTCTGTATGAATGTATTTTAGCTGCATGTGAAAACTAAAATCAGTGAATGATTTTAAGGTGTTTTTAAAGAGGACCTATTGTGCTTTTTCCCCCACAGTTATACTGCTCTTAAACTGCCTGAAACGCCTTGCTTGAAGTCTTTTCTTCCGTAACGTAGTGATGTCACCAAGAAACACATTTACATAATACCTGCCTGGCGGCTAGTTTGGCATGCCCTCAAACAAAGCTAGTTAGAGCGGAGCTGGAGCAGAGTCCGAAGAGTTTGGTTTGGTCTCAAACAGAGCATTTCAGACAGAGGGTGAAAAGAGGTGGTATGAGAAAAATAAAGCGTTTTTTGAACATTAAAGCATGTAAACATGTTCTAGTAGAAACTCAAAATACAAGTATACACCTGAAAATGAGCATAATAGGTCCTCTTTAAGACACGAATATAGGCATTTTCCTGTAAGCGTACCAGTATGCAAGCGATGGGTGTTCCTTGAGTACTTTGGTGGGAAGAGTTGGTAGTTTCTTCAAGTCAGCTCTGGTGTTTTCATCACTGAAACAGAGAAGAAACACAGCTATGAGAACACTTTTGGAAGCTGAGTGGGATGTCTCCCTCTTAACTGCACTGGATTTTTCATATTTTTTTGTCAGCTAATTATTACCAGTGGTGGAATGTAACCTAGTACATTTACTCAATTAATGGCTTTAAGTACAATTTTGATGTTTTTGAGTATTTTGATACTCTACAACTTCTACTCCACTGCATTTCAGAAGCACTTTGTGAACTTTTGGCCCTCAGTACTTTTATCTGACAGCTGGAGTTACTTTGAATAATATGAAGTGCTAAGAATAACTGCCCAACAGTAAATAAAGTAGTTAAAATTAGCTCTAACAGCTGCACTAACACTAAAGGGCCTATTCTGCATAACAAGAACTTTATTACACTGTGGTATTGCAACTTTTATTTAAAGGAAAAGTGTGTAGCATCTATTGGTAGAAATGGTATATAATATTCATAACTATGTTTTCATTAGTGTATAATCCCCTGAAACTGTGAAGGAATACTGAATCCTTTATTCTTTGGCCTACCAGCACTCAAATGTAAATATACTGAGTGTCTAAAAACAACTCTGGAATCAGCCTATAAATCAGTAGGTTTTAAATTGTAAATTACTCCTGAAGTTGCTTAAATCCCCCCCAAAATCCCATAAGGAATACAGAGGACATGACCTCAGTGCCCTCACTGGTAGTTACAACCCCAACAGCTACCATAATAAAGAATTTAATCATGTAAACATAGATGTCTGTAACCCTGGACCAGGGGTCAGCAACCTGCGGCCCCGGAGCCACGTGTGGCTCTTTAGATTTAAAAAATGGATAATGGAAATGAATAACTGTTATTTTCTTTTTACATTTTCGTTTTCATTTATCATTGTTGTCTACGGTGATTCTTACATTCTCCAATTGTAAGAATATGTAGCCTATGCACTGAATAAAAAGAACTTTTATCATTTTGTTCAATCAAAATGGGCGTAATAGCATATGTATGTCTACATCTGGCAACGTATCGTCTAATTTTGCGAACCTCAATAGCTCAATAGGCTAGCTATGGATTCAAAGCGTGGACAGATTCAACAAAAAAAAAGTAATTTAAAAGACATTTCCAGAAAAGGCACACTAGATTTGCTGAAAAACCAGCAACAGCTTCCAGCCAAATGTCCTGATATTTCTTCAATGTCCTGCCTCTCATTTGCACTTGGGCCCTCACACATTAGACTTAATAGGCTGTGTTACCTTCATTACAATGCTCATATGTTTTGCAGCTCCAGACAGATTTTTTTTTTTCTTTTTGGCTTAAAATGTCTCTTTTGATCGTACAGGTTGCTGACCCCTGCCCTAGACCATCTCACTTCAACAGTCAAAGCCAGGTGGCGACCTGAACAAAGACCTGCACTGTTCCCTCTGATCACTACATGTGTAATATCAAAAGACAGTCCTGTTAAACGCAGATAACAGTCTCTAACGATGTCTCTGCTCTGCAATACTTGGCCTCTATCAGCACTATGAGATTCATTAGTTGCATGGTGCAAGCTTCTCAGCAGTCTGTGGTAAACCTCACATAACACTGCCATTGATTTTTGCTGTGACCTATTGAATGCCTTCGCTAAAAGCTTACTATTAACTTGTCCGGCTGCTGTTAAATACTTCTTAATACCCAGCTGATAATATGCACTTACCTCGTGTAGTCTCCCTTCGCCTCCTAGTTATAAAAGGGAAATACATCTTATTAGATTATGTACTTTAAAGGGATTTTAGATGCAGTAATTAACGTGTGTATACGAGGCAATTAAAGGGCACTAACCTGCAAAGCATTCGCAGCTAATTTGAAGACGTTCTCACTTTCCACTTCTATAATCCCCTGAGAGACATAATAGATCAATATTAGGAAACAAAATGAGCAAGATGCAGGAAATGTGGTTCATGTGGAGAAAGCTTTCTAGATCTAAACATAGAATAATCTCTGCGTTGCCCTAATAACCTCTGCTTTTTTCTCAGGATGAAATGAAGCCTTGTGTTTTTTTTTCTATTTTCTTAGACTGTCTACTTTACATTCCAGCCGGCAGAGTAGGGAAACTGTGCCCTGCAGCCATTGTTTGCTGAGCTGCAAGGGGTCCAGAGACAGTGAATCATCGGGGAGCTGCGGAGAACAAAAAACAACTAGCCGCATCATTTTTCATTGCTTCAAAAACCAAGAGAAAAACACTTACGTTGTAGACAGCAGATTTTGCATTCAGGAAGAATAACTCGACTGTTATGATGTCCTTAAGCATTGTTATGTTCTCTACATAAAACCTATGGAGGATAAAAGCAGATGCACACAACAATTTAAAGGTTAAATGAAGATAACTTAACTGGGTTATTGCTGCTTATTATAGGACATCCTCAATGCACTTTTCTCTGCCTAGTGAATGCTTTTGTTAGAAGTGTGAAGTGTAGATGAGAGTGAGGGTGAAAACTACCAAAAGACACTTTAAAGTCAAAGCTTTTTTCAGCCACCAGCTGAAAACATCAGGGTAGGAACTATCCTGGACATTTTGTTTGACAGCTAACAGCTATAATACTCCATGTCAACAAAGTGGTGCTCCCTGCTGGAGATCTTGTGACTTGCATGAGAAAAATGAATTATTACCTGACCAGGAAGTTGAGGGCGATGGGAGCAGACTTCTTTGAAAAGTCATGTTCAAGAACTCTGCGGTCCATCTGCAACCACTTACGTTGACCACTGCAAAAGCAAACAGGCTGGAGCCTCAGAAAAAGTTGCATTTTGAACACTCATGTATGGAGATATGTGAATATTCAAACCACTGAAAAGAAATAAACTCAACAATTTACGTACTTGTCATCACAAAATGCCAGTCCAAAGAATTCTTTCTCTTTGAGGTTGAAGTGGGAGGAAACCAAGTCGAGGAGTTCATACGACAGCAGCTTAGGCTGTGGAGGAAGATTCAGATTTAGCTGTAAACCAACTGGAATTCAAAATAGTAGCTACACTGAAATTTACAGCTTTGTACTGTTAATGAAAAATACAGTTTGAACTGTTTGTTTTTCTTAATTTCACAGTATTTTACAGTTAATTTACTGTTTAAAGATACATTATATAGCTGTTTTTCACCTTTCTTTTACATTATCTTACTGATTTGTTTTA
>CAKAOH010006336.1:29725-49250 GCA_916701665.1 Sebastiscus tertius
CACTATTTAGGTTTTTACATACATTTTAATAAACATTATTTTTTGCCTAGATAAATAGACTTAGCCGCTTACAGACATAGGAATAGTCACACTAAATACAATTAAAGGCACTTGTTAGGAAAAAGGCTATAATAGACGTGTTGACACTTTTCCCAAAATGTGTGTCTATAGCTGGCTACAAGCACAGAATGCAAACCATAACAACATGTGAGTGAAGAACAATAAAGCTAATTCACTGATTTTACAATCATGTACAATGTACAAGCCTCACATGTGCAGATCAGGTCCCAGAATTTAAAAAATACTGCATGAAATTTTTACTGATGATACTGAAAGTGAATTGAAAATGTTGTTTTTTAAGAATGCATTATAGTTCAGTTAAAAAACGGCCTTTGAGCGCAATTTAATAAGTTTTCTTTTGTATTAACAGTAAAGCACTGTTTTGAGCAATAACAGGTTAATACTGTTGAAATCCTGCCGTAAATTAACAGCAATTGTTTACAGTGTAAACACCTCTAGTACAATAATTTATAAATGTGTCAGAGATACTTAAGCAAAGTGTTTTTTCTGTTGCCTCCTTCCCTCCAAAGAGACGTGAGACTGAAAGAGCAACTAGAGAGCAGACAGTAGCACTGGAATGAGGATTTGGTGTTGTGCTCCAGGACACTTCAACAGCACTCATACTCAGGGATTTAACCCAGGTCATGCTGCTGGAGGGTGGTATTCCTACTCACCAGCATGCTGCCTAATCATATATATTTTGGGGGAATGGGATGGAGGAAACATACATCCCTTCTAACCATTTTTACAATTTTTGTAATATGTTCCCACTGAAATATGCCACACACAGTATATCATTACATTACAGAAACATTTCTATGATATTATTATTTCTAAAGGTGCTAAATGCGAGTTTGGGAGCATTTCTATTGCTGGCTGAGCTAACTGTGTTAACCTGAGGGTAACCGGAGGGTGGGTGCCTCGCTTCCACAATGGCACCGTCGGTTGGGACGGCGTTATCAGCTGTATTCGCGGTATGCGAGCAGTGCAGAGCGGCAGCCAGTAGGGCACGCTCACATGCACAAACATACACTAAAAGGCAACAAAGCAAGGAGAAGCTCACACACAGAAGGAGAGTGGCTTCATTCTCTGCTCAGGTCGACATTACTCCTCTATATCTTTACATAGCAAATAGTTGTTTGCTGCTGTATTAATGCTCTGAATAGCATATAGAGCACCTTTAAACTTGCAAAAACAGGTCACTTGGCCAGTTGTGGTTAGAGGAAATAAGACACAACACTGACATCATATTTTAAGTTGGCAAACTTCTTAGCAGATCTATACGGAGCAACATCAGCATTTATTTGGAGTCATAATTTCTGACCTCCTGATAAATAAAGTTCAATATTCACTCTCCTTTTAGGTTTGGTTGCCACCAACTATATCTGGCTCTTTAGCTACTAAATGCTCCACTATGTTCACCAGCTAGTTGCTGACTGTCTGCCTGCTGTTTGCTACTTAGCATGTAGTGTAAAGTTGGCAAAAAACAATGCAGTGAGAGTGAATTAAAACAGTACAGGTGCAACCAAGAACACAAAAGAATGAGCTGAAAGATGCTTATTTGAGCTGCTGAGGGTGATCATTTTGTGTGGGTCCATTATTACCAGCAGCCCCTTTCATGTTACACATAGCCATTTGATCCATTGTTATTATAAAAACATTGATTATATAGGCGCTTTACGTCGGGAGCATTCATACCTGAACCAGCAGCTCTAGCTTCCTGTCCTCCAGCAGCTGCACTTGGCACAGTCTGCCCTCAGTCATCTGCAGGGACAAGAAAAGAGGAAGTTCAGAGCTTGTGACAACAGATTGCAAGCTGTTCATCATCACGAGGAACAATAACATCAGGTCCCATGTATTGGTGATGTTTTTACAGCCATACTGCACACATACGGCCTGATAATAAAGACTTGTAACACTAAAATATCTAAAGTGTCGTAAAGAGTTACTATATAAACTATCAGTAGCCAAACTGAGCAAAGGCCTGGGTGATAAATACAGAGAAAATAAACACTGACGTTGTCGAGGACAATGAAACCATTGTCTCAAGGATTTGTTGCCTTAGCAACCAAAGGAAGGATTTGTACCACTTTGAACCTTTCACGTTTAACTTTTGCTCTTTCAGTCTCTCAGCCTTTCCAGCATTTACTACTGTACTTCTACTACTTTATACTTCTACTCCAATACATTTCAGTGGGAGATATTGTACTTTTTACTCACACACAAAACACATGATCAATATATAAAATGTGATGCATTTCTACAGATTAAACTACCCAACAATATATAAAGTAATTAAAATTAGTTTCACCTCCACTAGCCACAACATTAAAATGCTGTTCAGACATGAATGCAAACATAATAATATAACATAATATGTACTAATATAAGGGGCAACTTCCTGCATAATGAGTACTTTTACTTTTGATACTTTAAGTACATTTTGTCAGTAATGCTTATGTACTTTTGCATAAGAAATATTATGAAAACAGGACTTTAACATGTAATGGAGTATTTTGCACTGTTGTATTGCTACTTTCACTGACGTAAAAGATCTGAATGTGTCTTCCACCACTGCTAATATCTTCATAATTGGAATATGTGGCAAGCTTTGCACCCTGTTGTTCAATAAAACATTTATGCATCAAGTTCCAACCAGCATGCAACTGTTTATAGCCATAACCTGCAACCTCATATCAGATTCTGACTGCATCCATTAAATCCAGTTCTCTGTTATTCGTACCTAAATCATGTTTCCTTGTGCAAGATCATTTTGGACCACAATGCCCTCCAAACAATGATTCTTAGATCACAGAATCAGCTCTGCCTACTAAGACACACTGAGAGAAACTGTCTGTATGCCCGATAAATCAAATAGCTGGTAAAAATGACAGATTGAGGTTAACCAGTTTCACAACAAAACCTTCTCACAAAGTGCAAAAAAGCAACACTTCAGACAGATTCAACAGCCTTTTCCTCTCCTGACAGAATGAGGCTGATCACAACTTCTAACACTTGAACAGTGAACCGTGCAGCAGCTGCTGCTGTACCTGGTAAACCTCTCCGGGGAGCGTGCAGGTGTGGATGCATCCCTGACCAGACCTCATCCTTTAATAAGAGACTCCTATTACGGATCCAGACCATGAAATTGTTGGCTTGGAGTGAGCAGTAGCAGACTGTCAGGATTAACCGGCAACTTGTTCCAGGTTCCAGGTTATTGACCGAGCAGCCGGGCCTGAGCTGTGTGCAGCGACGGCTTATATACAGCGGAGCCAGTTTATGAGAAATCAACAGCTGACTGAAGGCTGGGGCAGAATCCTAACCACACTTTAGGGTTTACTGCTTCTTAATACCAACAATTGGGGTCAGACAGGAAACACAAGAGGTCGATATGAGGTTGTTAATGTCTATATTCCCTGCTGAATGCTTATCTCACTTTGTGTGCTGTTCTGTGGATCTTGGATATCAGGTTTCTCCTATACTTCCTTTTCGTGTACATTTTAACTGAGTGATTTGATAAATGAGCCACTAAAGTGATTGAAACAACTCAAAGGAGGCTTTACTTTACACACTCCTCATTCACACTGCTGAACTAATAAATGATTAAACAAACTGCCCTGCTTCCTGAATGGGTCGGGATGGGGACACACCCGCCGCGGTCACTTCTTTAAATCACGCCGTCTGTAATGTTTTAACGAGCACTTTGTCAATTATTGCCTCTGAATAATGCGTCTGTCTTTTTCGCCACACTCATAAATTCTCTTTCATGATCTAAATTAAAAGTGCACATTCAATCAATTCAATTAATTTGTGGAGCGTGGAGGAATATTATTGCATTGATTTGAGCTTGAAGTTATGACTGCATCATGCTGGGGTCACACAGTGTCTCTGGAATAAGCGTGTACAGTAAAGGCATTGGCCACTAGATGGTGCAGGGATTATTATTTTTCTATATGGAGAAGAAGAAGAAGTTCATATGGAGAAAATGGCTTCTTAAACAAGCCGCTGAGGAATTTTCATAAGCAGTTATTAGCTCAGCAGACGAGAGTCAAACTCAGCTGGGATGACTTGTGCTTATGCAATATAGATGAAGAGAGTGGGAGGAGGAGCCGCGAGTTGGAGGAATCTACACTATTAATCATCTGAGAGCTATATAATCATTACAAGACCCGCTATTTATATCTGACAGCCCAACAGTTTCTCTGTCACAACACACAGAAGTCACCAGTAACAGGCTGGGGTTTCAAACTATGGTGGATCACACAATAATAATCAACAATGCACATGAGCAACTGGGGCGGCAGCTTGTGATTATGTTCGTCACTGATTAAAGGTGCTATTGATTACATTTAGTCACTAGATGTCATAGTCTCCTTCCCCCGCTCCATTGCATTATTATTGTTTTGTTCCAAAATGTTTTAAATGATTAAAATCCTAATATTTTCTTTATGAAAAGCGATACTTTTATTTGGCACCTTTCTAAAAGCTCTGTGGATGTATTTTTTTTATTATTATTATTATTCGCCTACATAAAAATGTTATCAATATAACATTTAAATGTCAAAATATAGTAAAAAATGCTCATCACAATGTGCTGGAAGCCCAACTTGACATCTTCAAATGGCTTGTTCTGTCAGTTTACACTCGCATAAGACAAAGAAAAGCAGCAAATCGCTTGAAAAGTGACCTAAATAGTTGCCGATTAATTATCTGTTGATCGATTAAATGGACTAATCGTTCATCATTTGTCATCTCATGACGTATTCGTCACAGCACGGCAGACGGCGCTGCTTAGTCAACCAAACACAACCTATTCAACCTCGGTAAAAAGGCCAGCCTTGGACCCTGTGGGGTTAAAACAAGCACTGAACCTTCATGTAAAAGAGACACGGAGGGAAGAGATGAAAGAGCTGTCAGTCTTTGTGTTCGTCTCTCCAGAGACGCTGCAGGGTGCGGGTTTGGCTCGAGACTGGAGCCTGCGGTTGGCATATAGACAGCTTGTTATATATTGCGCTACAGTGAAATATCCCGGTGGAGACTTGGAGAAGGTGCAGATGTGGCCTCCTTCACAAAGAAACAAAGAATAGCCATGTTCATTACAATAAGACACAGCCTGGTAAGATGTAGACATGTAAATCCCACAATATATGGAGATTATAAAAAAAATAACACCATAACACACTTGAAAGTTGTACAATAAGCTAACAGGAGAAGTTCTCCGTCTTCCGAGTAAACCGGCTGTCAGTGTTTAAGACGTCACACTGGTTAAATGTCATGTCCAGACGGCAGCCAGTCTTATCTCAGTTTCCCGTTTTCATGCATTATTGATGAAGGATTGTATCACACACAAGTCGGTGTCTGCTCTTTATGGTTACATGTCCTAATGAAGACGCCCACTGTAATCAGACAAAGACGGAAATGATTATAGTTTATACATTCAAAAACAATTTTACTTTAGATTTTTTATTTTAGAACACCAGCACCACAATAAAGAAACCAGTGACTGGGTACGCCCATTGATCCATCTGTGCCTGCCAGTGAATTTTTAAAATGTGTTTAGTGTTTAGTGTTCTCCGGGCTTGCACAAGCACAAATGTGAAGAATTTTCCAAAATCGGTCAAACTGTTTGGCTGAAAAACATCATACTATATCTAGTCTTTGGGCACATGGAACTACTGTTTTTGCAATAGAAACAGTCGTCCCATCGGCCCAAATACTAGATATAGTATGATAATAAAATGGCAGTATCTCATAAACTACAAGAAACGCAATCAAGTATTTAGTATCTATGAACTCATAACAAGTTGAATATCAAATATATGCACACATATGCAGTGTGAAAAAAATCAATAAACACAATGTAAGTGTTATTTTGTGTTATTTTCTTTGACTGTTAATAAAAATGAGATTTTTCATTTGATCTAAAAATGTCAAAGTTGTACTGTTAGATACTTATATACGAAGTACGTCCATAACATAGACTTTTAACCAATCAGAACAAATGTTGTGGCATTTTTCCTTCATCATACTAGTCTTTGGGCACAAATGGGTTAAAGAAACAAAGACAGAAATCAAAATAAAAGCTGTGAAATCAAGGATGTGACACCCAATACACTTGTGATGGTAAAGGGAAACACGTTAAGTTCTGTGTTTTGAGTGCATGATATTTTACACAGTTCCTCTATAATGTTAGGACAATAGCTGTAGCTCATGTAGCTGACCTCTGACCCTGCCAACAGAGAGACCTGCATGATTAATGATTACTTCACTCCATGGATTTAAATAGATTATTTTTCTTATTTTATTTATATTATTTTTGGTCTTACATTATGGCAAGAAAGTCTCAGCTCTCCTAAAGAAATCTCACTGTCAGGACGCTTAATTAGTAGGCGTATTGGCAGTGAAAAATAATAAATAAAACATTCAACAGTCTGCAGCAAGAAGCCCTGCATGGTTACAGAAGCTGAGGGCTGAAGGATACAGCGCAGGATTATCTGAAACCTCATCTGATATCTCATCATGACTCATGTTGTCAGCGGTCAAAAGGTAATCTGTCTAGCAGCATCTCCCAAAGAACACCAGTCTGGCTGTTTGTGATATCCGGGAAATTCATGAGCACAATGAGGCTCAGGATATTATGGAGAAATTAGAACCTGGAAGAAGAAATATGCATTTTGTTTTTATAAATCACAGCACTTCTCGTAATGGGCTACAAGGGTGGGCTGAATCACAGAGGAGTGATTCATGTGAATGATGTCATCATGCAGTACAAGTTCTTATTCTCACCCCGAAAAGGACGTCTACAAAGGCGGTAGGACATTGTGATATATTTACTCAAGGCTGACAGTAGTGGTCAAATCTGCTTCTATCAGTCTCTGTAGGATTGTAATGCAAGCATGGATGTACAAGATGTATATTAGAAGATTATAGTTTCCATCACCATGTGTTTTCTCCAGAGCGTCCTACTCGAAGGCGCATAGTTTCAGCTGCTGTCGTAAGAACCGACCTTGAGCCTTTGTGACTGCGTGTTAAAACGAAGAAAAGCCACATAATCAAAGAAAAGGCTTTCATCTGTGCTGTTAGGCAACAATACGACTTAAACACCCGCTCAGTGTCTATTAGATCACGACAAACCTGTAATAGCATTTGCAGAGATATTCAAAATGTTCATTCGGCACTTAAGCACAACAAACACTTAAAAAGTAGTTTCAAATAAACAAGACCTAATAGTCTACAGCCATTCTAGCGTATCTGTGAGGCTATACGTAGACACAGCAGTGCTTTGAGCTAAATGTCAGAATGCGCACAGCGACAATGTTAACATACTCTCATTCAGCAGGTATATTTACCACCTTAGTTTAGCATGTTTGCATGCCAACATTTGCTAGTTGCTGCTGAGGGGAATTTCATTTAGCATTTGTCCAAGGGTCGTGTCTAAAAGGTAACCCGCAAATTGCGAAAACTTGCGAAACTCGTTGCCCAACGACTTATCTTAACCTTAATTGTTCAAGGTCAATGCCTAACCTTTTAACCATTTTGCCAGAGTGTGCTCATCAGTTTCTTAGAAATAAGTCATTCAACATGAAAAAGCATAAAAAATGACTAATTGAATAAAGAAATCTTCGCCAACTAAGACCAAAACGACCGATCAGTCAAATGAGAGTTGGCAGCCTTACAGTTTTTATCCAAGGAAATATAAAAGTGCTCACCATTTCATGGGGAACCATCTATAATGTTACTATGTACTATTATCTGTGTGCAAAGTTTATACTTTGGTCTAAAGGTAATGCTAAAAAAGCTCATGAAGTTTCCAGAATGATTCAGTGGGTTCATCATCTGGGGAACATGAGTGCGTTTGTTGGGATATCTTGAGTTTAAACAAAAGGCTCGAACATGTAGACTTTCATTTTTATATATTTATTCCTGGATCCCAGATACATTTGTTTTTTGGATCTCTCCATTTTTATTGATCATAGTGAAGATGCTCAGGTCAAAGATATTTCACAAGCCCCAAACTGTCTAACTGCAGTGTCTCAGTGTAAAATCTAAATACCTTAAAAGCACACAGTAGAGAGAATGTAGGACTGATTCAAAAACACTGACTAGTCTAGAAGCAATCATGAGAGCTTTACCACCAGTTGCCGTCATTCTCTGCTGTCCCCACTGACACTCCTGCTATCACAAAACTGCAGAGTTTCATTACAGAGAACTGCGGTGACTTTCTGCAGAGCTCAGGGACGAGGCACTGAGGCACAACGTTGAACGGGTGCATGGAGAAAATGGAACATGACCAAATATCAAGATCTGGACGAAGAACCAGAGTGTCTGCAGCCCAGTGAAAATCATCATTATCATAGGAATAAAAGGGATGTAATCAAGTTATATTCATTGATTTAACCTTAACTGAATGTCAAGGATCAGCTGATATGTTGAAACTGGATTAATCAGTTTGGATTTTCAGGACAGCTACACGCGTTCTAACCCCAAATCCTCACCTGCAACAACCCGTTTCACCTCAACGATGCTGCTCAGCTTGCACTTTATTATAATATAGTATATCAGATTCATTCCCTCTGTGTGAAGTGTATGACTACAAGATTATTTGCCTGTCCAAAAATAGATCCCCCCCCTCTCTCTCTGTCTTTAGCACATTTCTGAGAAAGTCTCAGGAGGCTTTGATTCGTAAATGGATGGTTGCCAACCGACAGCGCTGAGACATTTCTCAGCAGCAGCATCAAACACCTGCCTCTTCAGGCTCTCAGACTGACAAACAAGTGAGGATGCTCAAGTAAAAATTCTGTTGAAGATGTATTGAAGGAGTTAACCTGAACTTTAGTGACCCCGTGCCCCTCAAAAAGTTGACAGGTCTTGACAAATGACACAGGACATCCTGTCCAACAAGGAAGAGCAACAAAGTTGATGCAACCACCACAGCAACAGCAATTCCTGTTTACAACGTCTGCCGCTTTAAATACACACAGACGTGTGCGTCTCTTCCTTCAACTCTGAGATCATATCAGTAGGTCAGTGTCAGTCTTCGCGGGGCTCATCCTTGTTTTTACCACTGTAGTATAAATAGAGATCCAGAATCTGCCAGAAGAAGACATTTCAATGAGAAATCACAGAAGTAACAAGGAGGCCGACCTGCACCAAAAGTATAACAACTATTGTCCTCGTAAGCTTGACCTGGTTCACCAGTTGTCACCATAGTCACAAATCGCATACGCTTCAAAATAGAAAATGAGAATTAGGCACAAAATAATGCACAAAAAAGCTCTAAAAATTAGGCAATTTTTTTTTTCTTAAATACTACCTAATAGCGGCGTAAGAAAATATTTGAAAAAATCAAATATCGCGATATTATGTTTTGTGATACTGTATTGATTCACCAAAATGCTGTATCGGTTTTTAAGATTAAAGCAGCAGTGGGTAGGAATGGAGCAAATATGACAAAAAAAAACGGTTTTTTTTTTATAACAACAGTAACTATATGGACTTGCATTTATACAGTGCTTTTCTAGTCTTTCTAGTCCAACCACTTAAAGCGCTTTATGTCCTGACAGTAGTACATAAGACAGATAATCTAAAAAAAAAAATAATGTGCTTCTGTGTCCTCCTAATGGCATCTGTAGGATTTCACAGACTGGAGGGAAACAAGCAGTCAGAGCTGAGCTGGAGTCCGCTGTCCAGCTTCTGTTTATGAGAGCCACGAGTCAATCACTCGCAAACTCCAATCAAACGATCAAACTAGGCAGCGCTGATCAAATATGAATCAACATTCTGTTTCGGTAACTATCTCTCTCCTCAAATGTTTTCAGAAACATCTTGTAGTGTACCGTTTAGCTGTAAAATGAGAACATTTGTGACCCGGCAGCCATGTTGAGATCTGTTGAGGAAATACCAAGCACCGCCCACCAGCCGGAGCACAGCCAATAGGAACGCTCTCTCTCTCTCTGAAATGACCTGTGATTGGCCAAAGTCTCCCGTCATGGGCTACATTTTTTTAAAACCTGAAAACAGAGCCATGAGGAGGTACAGAAGTCTCTCAGAACACTTGAATTAGAATATGCTGAAAGGTTAATAAGACATTTTTGCCCATTGATGCCAAAATAATTGTTGCCTTCTGAACCTTTAACTCAGACAACACTTAATTTCATTAGCAAAGATATGCATCCTTACAGTGTTTGTGCCCTCTTAAAGTAGTGTGTAGTAGTATGATGCTGGATGTTACTGTGAATCGCAGATCCCACTGTTCTGATTGCATAAAAAAAGTAAACTTTACTCCGATTTTTATTTTTTTTTAAATCGCAATATACCGCCTCGCTTACAGTATCGCAATATACTGAATCGTAACCCCGTATTGCGATAGGTATCGCCAGATTCTTGCCAAAATACATACCCTATACCTAAATCAATGTATTACACAGCCTGCATGCGTCTCCTTATTAGATTCAATAAAACCAGACAAATATCTTATTATAAAACTACTTTTTTTTTTTTTTTTTTGTTAGTCAAACCCCTTTAATAAAAACCATCTCACATCCACTACTACACATACCAGTATTGTCCACAGCATCCTCCTATAATGAGACTATAGCCCACCTCAGGGCCGGTTTCCACTGTGCAGAGGAGAACAATGAATGAGCTATACTGTGAGCTATACTGTATACTGTTAAATGGGTGGTTTCCACCTGAGCCCCATGCATGACTAAGACAGATGTGCCAAATAAAAAGCTCACTCCTCCCTTGTTTTACTGAGGAGGAAACACCGCAGAGAGCCAAACCCATGCTGTTTGTAATTCTCATTGATGATCACACATGCGTCCATGACTCGGTCTACTTTGTCTCCTCACAGCTCCACTGAGGCGGTTTCAGTCTGCCTCCCATCACATCATCATGTATATATATCGCCTTACCTTCGCTCTCCTTGTATCCCCGTTTAGGTATCGATAAGGTATCGCTTCCCCTGCTGCATATTGATCACTTCACCCTCCCTGATCAGCTCTGGAAGGGAGGCTCCGTGCAGTCGCTGTCCATGTTCATCCTCCGGTACTATACTGTAGCTCACACACACACACCAGCCTCGTATTGAGCCACACTCACCACGCCTTCACCCGCCGGCTATTATGTGAACAAGCCCAGCATCCCTCCTCCCTCTCTCCTCCCTCCTCCATCCTCCTCCCTTACTCCCTTCCTCCTCCTCCTCTCATCCAGCAGCTGCTGGCTGGTCTGATTCACACTCAATCCTCATAATAATGAAGCAAATATGGCCTCAAGGCTGCACCCCTATATCATATTATAGCCTGTACATACAGTACATACATACATACATTATTGTATATTATACTTTTTATTATGTCTTATGACAGGCCTTTAAAGCTAAATATGTATTACCTATTAATTCTGATCAATAGAATAGAATAGAATAGAAAGCTTTATTGTCATTGTATTAAATACAACGAGATTCACAGTTGCCACTTCTGGTCAGTGCTTTAAAACAAATACTTGACAAGACTAAACCAGATAACCAGATAAAACATATAACAGGTAAAACACACACAGTTATAAAGCAATATAAAACAGGTAAAGTAGATGTAATAAATAAATATAAACAGAAGTGTTACACTAGAAGTCTAAAATATAAAAATAGATGTAATGTAAACAGAGGTAATTGCACTTGTAAAATAGGTAGGGTAGATGTAATAAATAAAATGTAAACAAAGTTGCACTGGAGGTGTATATTGCATCAAGGATATATTGCACAGATAAATGTATTCACATTAATTTTATTAATATTGCACAGATTTATTGTTTGTTTAGTATCCGTATGGCCCAGGGAAAGAAACTGTTCGCGAGTCTGGAGGTGCGGGCTTTCAGTTTTTTAGTGAACTTAAGTGGATTTTGCGTTCATATGGTGATACCTTATGTCTATTGCACTCAATATTTAATTACAAGAGTCCTTATTGTATCATATAACATCAGTTTATTGTCTTATTAGGTATGCTCATTAGTTGTTTCTATGACGACAGCCACTCATCCTAGGGTCCATATTAAAAACTATACTGTAATTAACAAATGATTACACTGTCACCATTACACCCTACCCAATAACATGATATCAAAACCAAATATATGACAGGCAAACAAATAAAACATGACAATAAACCATAACAATAAATCAGGTAAGGCTTTAAATTACAGTTCAAAAATTACTGTGTAATTAGTTAGTGTATACAGAGTATCAATAAAATACTTTAATTATTGGGTACCTGTGTGTACTGTAAGTAAAGAAGACAAAGGGTTGGGGAACAAAGAGGGTAAAGACTTTATGTTTAAAGGTACAATGAGTAGGATTTGGCGGAATAGTGGTGTGGTTGCAGATTGCAACCAACTGAATGCCCCTCCGCTGCCCTCAGAAACATAGTGGACTCTGTGAAGAGGACCCGCTCTCTATATAGATATGAAGGGCTCATTCTAAGCTAACGAAAACACAACGATTCTTAGTTTCTAGTGATTATACACTAACGAAAACATAGTTATGAATATTATATTCCATCTCTGCTAATAGGTCCCCCAAAATGTTACACACTGTCCCTTTAAGAGGGACCTAGAAATAAATTACATTGCAAATATTTATTTTTTTAAATTATTATTTAACAACTACAGGATACAGTACTATAATTATTATAATAAGCCAGGAACAATAGGGTAACACTGATATTGAAGTGAAATTATTTATATTATCTTTCTTTTTCAAAATAATATGTTTACTAAATTACTTTGGGAAAATGCATGTCAAATTTATCTTTTATAGGTTCATTTTAATGTTTTTTTTAATGATCAAATACCTGACTGGAAATTACATAACATTAAAGTATATTTTATAAAGTTTGTCTGTTGTTTTTTTAGCTGAGTTTAAGTGCCATATAGTTTATCTCCTATACATGACACAGCTGTTGTGAAAAGGACCCTGTTTGTACCTTGTAACTATTCAATATGCACTGGGTAATTAAAGTACTTACAGTGTAATATCGTTCTATATCCCCCTAAATGCACATTTGTTACCCTTGTGTGTTTTATTGCATTAGTCTGTGGTTGAGGTAGCGTAATGTGACCTCTCCTCACCTGCCTTGTTCAATAACTGTGGGTACCTCCAGAAAATAATCATGTTTTACTGCATCCCTGTAGTATTTTAACACATTTCCTTTAAATATGTATCATGCTGTTTCTGTCATTAAGTAAATATGACTAAAGGGGATTCCCGGCAATCAAGCTAACAGGTTTTTATGTACGTTTTAGTCTGCTTGGATGCACTATTTGCACAAAGGACTTTTTTTTCCTTACTTACATTGACCCGCGGCTATAAAACAGGATCTATGAGGTAAAACAAACGTGAGCTACTGAGAGGGATTATTTAACTGACAAAACACAGGAAATGGTGACCATTGACAGTTCACACATCATTTTTATCACAATGTGTATAACCATCAACACTAGCTGCAAGAAATGACTATCCTCTGATGAACACAGTTGTTGTTTTTTTAGCATATTTAATAGTCAAAAACCACCGCCATATTTAAAAAGGACTTTACAGCTTTAACCTAAGTTGACCTACATTGAAATATGGGTCAAAGTCAACATTCAGCAGAAGAAAGTTGTAAGAAAAATGTTGTTCTATAGCAAAATATTATTAAATCTGTCATGCTTTTCAAATGTCCCTGTTTGCTTCATGTTGTGCAGAAGATATATACTGTATATGCTGAGCAAATTTAAAATAAAACCAGTTTGGTCGCTGTTATTAAGTTATGTCACTTTACACATCAGTTAACATCTTTGACACGTCCGATTCGAAAGACACAATACTGTTGAACCAGACTACTGGTGTGTGTTTCACATGTGATATTCATTTCAGCTCAGGAGTGACGGTGCCTCTGAAATATTCATCGCCGTCTTTATTCTTTACTGCGCTGGTAAATTTCCAAAGATGCAAAGCACAGAGGCCTTGTTAAAGTCCCAAAAATATAAATCTGTTACACAAATAAATATTGAGATAGTATATACGGTATGATGGATACTCTGACAATCAGCACCTAACAATTCAAATAAATGATAAAGGAGCTGTATTGCTACAGTACGTCCTCACAGTCTCTACAGTAAATGCTGTCAGCAGAGCAGAGCAAGGCTTCCCCAACCCCCCTTTTGGATTTCTGACATCAGACATGAATAAGTATCTCATTAAGATCCCCCAAAACCATCTGTCCAGTGAGTCGCCTCCTTACAGGAAAATCTTCCCATAAACAAAAGAGTGGGATTCCCTCGTTACCCTCATTAGGAATTTAATTATATCATCAATGGCAAGCTGGACTTTTAATAAATGCAGGGAATACATCCAAAACAGTGCTTTTGTTGTTGTAACTGGCATGTAAAACTCTCACCAGATCCTGTACATGTTATAATACAAGCTTAAGTCAGTAGGGACGTATTCATTTAACACTGTTGGTTGCTTTTCATTTGTATGCCAAGTTAGTTTGAATCTGCAGGATATTGTATATTTTCACCAAAATGCAAAATGCAAAATGTGCTGTGTGAGATGTGTGTATGTATTTTTATGTATAATTGCACTGTGTGCAATTACTTTTCAGTCCCCATTTAAGTATAGTCAAATGTTGCCTGGCAAATGCTTTATGCAAACGCAACCACACCCAGAACAACAATAGAAACTGAAGGAGCTGAACAACAACATAACTATCTGTGGTCACATACAGAAATACTTTGAATAAGAGTGCGGCCAATGTTATGTACAAAAAGTCTAAAAACATTTGCAATGAGTGAAAAATAACCTCATGTACGTGATCAGAGAGTTTTGGAAAGTTGGACGCGTCTCTATCAGCAAATACAATGCGACATGTGGGATCAACATTTTGAAATAGTTACAGAGAGAGCAATGATGCCCACCAGAATTGTATAAATGTGTCTGGTTTTGGAAATGTTGCATATTATAACTGAGATTTGTAAGAAGCGTAGAGGAATTTCAGGTTTAACATTAATTTTAAATAATGTGTATTATATATTTAAACTTTCCCAAGAGAAACAAACTTCAAATGCAAGTGAAACACTGCAGTTGTGTGGACCAATTCATTTTCTATCATGGTTTTTATTTGTTATCCGTACTGGCTGTTGTCTCTGCTTCCTGACTGTTTTTCAGTTTCCCTTCCAGGACAAACAGATCAGTAGATGACAGTCAACATGAAACTTCACTTATATCCTGGAGCACCCGGACACCTTTGGCTCCAGGATCTTGTTTTGACTGCAACAAACAGGAAGAGCTCTGTGTCTGATGATTGGCTGACGGCTGTCTCCCATGAACACAAAAAAGGTAAAGAGAACGGTTTTGTCTCACACCTTTCTCTGATGTTGTTAGCCTACATTTCAGGTCATGCTCTGTCTCATTAGCCGGCAGTGTTTAAACTGGCTGCCGCAGCTTATTAAATCTGCACACCAGTGTGTAAACGATGATGTAATAATCTTGCTAGTAATTACATCCATGTGTTCAGTTATCTTGTGGCACACGGCCAGTATGAATGTATTTATGTATGTCACTATGTCAGTCTCCACCACTGCATTTGTGTGCTACAGCCTTCATGGGCATGTTGTAATGGTAGAATGTGTGATGTGGACGCAGGGGGGAGAGTTTGGAAATGATTGCACACAATAAGGAGCTTGATCAGTTATCACATACTGTATGTAACCTGTTGAATATCTGGGGTTTGATATAACCCTGATTGTACGTTTTGTCTGTCAAAGGTAATCAGTCCCCGGTTCAGAATACGTCAGTTTTGCTATAATGCTATAATCTAATCCAATTTGGGTCAATATAGCAGCGACACAATACGTTATCTCATTATTCAAAGTTAGGAAACCACTGGGTTACCAATCAATCTTAAAACAGTGTGCTGTTTTGATCCAGTTTTAGTGATAGTTTTTTTAATATTACTGTTTTCTTATTTACCCAAACTACAATTTGGTTATTTTGACCCTGCGTTAGACACAACAAGCTCAGATTTGACCTTAAAACAGATTTATTCTTAGTTGAACAAAACAGTGTGCACATGACATTCAAATCTGCAAAGGATATATCTTATTAACACTTATTACACAATTTTGTTGGATACTCAACTCTGATTAGTCAATCACGGCTTTCTACGGTCTGTTATTTCATTATAGCAGGCCGTTGCTATGCATAACAGGCCGTTGCTATGGGCGCAGTTATGATCTCGGACTCTGGAAGACCATTTTTGTGTCAAGTTATTGATCTCTTAAGTAAGTAGCCGTGTAATAAGCTAGCTGTGCACATTATCCCTTACTTGGTGGTGCTATACAGTTCAACAATCCCACTGCTCGGTTTGTATTGCGGTTTTTGTGTCACGGTTTTGGTTCAGTTTGTTCGGCACATTAAGGAGAAGAAAAACAACCGTTTCCAATGTGTATGAATTCCAAAATATATAAATAGATTCATTTCTATAGTAATGAATGATATTTCTACATTATATGAAACCATAAGAATAATTTCATACATGAAATAAGGCAGGCTACTTAATGGTCAAGTAGGCCTATGTTCAGATAATTTCGTCTTCAATGTCTCTATGTACGTCATTGAATGGCTCGTTTTTTATCTATTAACAATCGGTGACAAATAGTGATATGTAAGTTTAAAAAGAACTAGAGTAGATAATAACACACCAAACCATATTTTAGTTAGAACACTAACACGTGGGTCAAAACAGCCCATTGTCTCATGGTTGAAAAGAAACCCAGAATGATATTCTTATAGGTTTCAACCACATCATGCTTCAAAAGACCGAACAATTTGAACTGAAGTATTAAATATTTATACACTATACCCACTTGAGGAATTACAAAGGGCATTGTAGTCTACAAACTCTGGGGGCCTCTCTCAGCTGGAGGCCTTTTGTAATCAGCGCTGCCATTCACCCACCAACAACACAAGAATAATATGTGTTGTCTCGTCTATTGTGCGTCTGGCTCTCTTTGACTGAACGTGAAGCCCTGCAGGTCCCGCATCACATCTCCTGTTCTGACTGTAACTCAGTTTGCTTTCCATATAGGACTCTGTGTTTGCTCATTTTCTCTGTCACAAAACCTCTGGCAAATTCTGTTTCCTATTCTAGATATGACTGTCTTCATCCATGATCGTGTCATTTAAGGTGTTTTTTAAGTCTGTGCTTTCCATGCAGAAGCACATTTGCATGATATTTTGCATAAGTAAAAAGCAGACTCAAACCAGTTCAGCAGGATGAGGCGAATGCAAATATTGAAGTTGAATTTACATTTTGTAATAGAAAGTGCCCCCCCAGTGAGCCCACAACACTGGTCTTCTCCAGCTATATACTGCCACCACGTGGTGGATCGTAGGAGAGGAGATCAGTGAGGAGACCAAACTTGGTGAGCAGAGAGAGGAAGGAGTGAGGAGCTGAGGAGGAGACGAGCAGCAAAGTCAGGTCAGTCTGTCTGCACAGGAAACGGAGGGGAAACATGAGGGTCGACAGAGTCTCCAGGTTTGTTATGATTTTGGGTGTAATAGCTGCATAATTGAGCTGCTGAGAAGAGAAATGCAAGATTCAGGCTATATATTATTAACAATGGAATGATGATTTTGTGTTGCTTTGGTTGCAAAAGTGGATATTTGTTGTTGCTTTTAATCAGAATAGATACAGCAGCGACCTGCAATCTGTTTTTTTTTATTAAGCTATTGAGCATGACATCATCAGTGGCTGATTCATACTTTGGGTGTGTAGCGCTTTTTCAAGGTCACTCTATACATATGCAGGGAGTTTGGTCCCTTGAGCATAAAAAAATATAATAATTGACTATTTATTGATTTTGTCCTCTCATGCAAATGTGCTTTAATTCCTTCCATTTTTTTTGTAAAATTGCCCAGGGATATAATGGAGGATAATTCACCTTAATTCAGTATAAGTAATCAGCCTGATATTAATATTTTAAAAAAATATGTAGCCTATATTTATTACAGTGCAGTCAGTATGTTATGTGAGGTTATAAAGGTCTGTAAAGGTATAGGCTAATAAAGTGTCATCAGTGTTATCAACCTTTTTTTCTAACTAAAAAATATTTACATTTAATACATAAAATTAAAAAAAAAAACAGCTGTTCACTTTTATTAATAGTTATCACTGAAGGAAATTAAACTTTATGACGCTCGAGTTTCACAGTGCAGAGCAAATAAGGCTGCAGCCAATGAGAACCATGCTGACATTGACAGCCCAGGTGCATTCTGGGAGTCGTAGTCCGTTCTCCGCCTGCAGCCCGTCAGCAGCCCTGTGTCCGCCGCCCTAGAGGAACTACACAGCTCCGGGTCCTGGACACAGAGGCGGCTCACAGCGTTGACAGCGGTTGGTACTGAGGCGAAGTACGAGCACAAATATCGTCCGTCTGCTGCTGGGTTTTGTTTTTTTTTACCAAAAAGTTGCACATCTGCAAGTATGCAGTCCGAGTCGGGAATAGTTCCTGACTTCGAGGTCGGAGAGGAGTTTCAAGAGGAGCCGAAAACATATTACGAGTTGAAGAGTCAACCCTTGAAAAACAGGTCAGTTGTTTTAGTAGCTGTGGACAGTTATTTCCCACAGCCGGAGCGCTTTTGGTGTTGAGGTGATAATTAGGCTGCAGACTTGAGGAGTTGTTCCATGTGAGAGGCTTTTCTGCACTGATGTTACTGGAGCTGCTGGTGCTGAGCTCTCTGTACTGGGATCCAACTTGGCTGTCATTCCTCCTGGTTATCCTCCTCCTCCTCCTGCTGCTGCTGCTGCTGGCATGATGTTATGCAACACTTGGGTGTTGTCTTGTCAACATTAACTTCAAATATTAGCTTGTAGAGGAGCAGACAGGTCACTTTGATGGGATACACTCTGGTGTGCTGCTAAAGCTGATGGATTCTCCTAAGAAATATATTTTATATAGGCTTATCTCTGTGCATGGGAAAAAATGCAATCTGCAGGATAGCAATAACTGGTTTGATTAGTCAAACAATATTATGTGGTTGAATACCTAAAATCCAGCTACAGTGGAAAATGCTTCTTGTAGTGGAGCTTTTCCTGAAATACACTGCAAAAAAATGCAGTTAATATCAACTAGTTGAAAGCTGGTTAGAGCTCTAATAGTGTAAACAGAAAATCTTCAATCTTTTGAATCAAATGTGCATTTATATTAATTATTATAGCACTTCAGATGAAACAAACCTAGAATAGATGTTGCAAACATTAAAGTGTCTGTGGACATGCACAAAAATACTGACTAATCAGGAAGCTATTTTCTGGTTTGATTAGTCAAACAATATTGTGTGGTTGAATACCTAAAATCCATCTACAGTGGAATATATATATATATATATATATATATATATATATGCTTCTTGTAGTGGAGCTTTTCC